>JASDQU010309069.1:21005-51992 GCA_032191745.1 Picea mariana
TTTTGAGATATGTTGCAGGAACTCTCAATTTCGGTCTATGGTACACTCAATCTGATAGTAATCAACTCTCTGGTTACACAGATAGTGACTTTGCAGGTAGCCTAGATGACAGGAAAAGCACATCAGGATATGTTTTTCAACTGGGCACGAACCTGATTTCATAGGCATCGAAGAAGCAACCAATTGTATCAATATATTCTGCAGAGGCAGAGTATGTAGCTGCTACCTCAGCTTCTTGTCAAGCTATATGGCTGAGAAGATTATTGAAAGACATGTCACAAACAAAAAAGGATCCAACTCCTATCTTCTGTGACAACACATCAGTAATTGCATTATCCAAGAACCATGTGTTTCATAAGAAGAGTAAACACATTGACACTCGGTTTCATTTCATACGCGAGTTAGTCAATAATGGTGACATTGCACTACAATTTTGTGGTTCTAGAGATCAGCTTGCTGATATTTTCACCAAGCCACTAGGAAAGTCAGTTTTTGACTTCCAGAGACAGCACTTAGGCATAGTCAGTGCTGCTGATTGTAACTGTTGAGTCTAAGAGGGAGTGTTAAATATATTGTACCCTCAACAGTCTAACCGTACACTGCCAGCTGTACTGGACAGTTGTACTTTCTATTTCTGTCTTGCTTGAGCATATATAAGCTCAGCTATTTCCTATTGTAAGCATCTCTTCAGAACACTTCAGTTCTATGTTTTGTACTTCTTCGTACATTTGAATATACTGCTCCATTCTTTTCTCTCTGCATTTCTCTGTGCTTCACAATTTGTCAATTGGCTATCACGGATCATTGGTGAATGCCTTAATATAACCCAAGAGAGAAAGCAAGAAGCTTGAGTGAACAAAAATATTGTAAATGATTATAACACACATTTTTTTGCTTGCCTACAATCTCAGTGCCAAGATTTTTTAGTTTGTACTAACATGGACAAGGTGTTTGTACTAAGATAAGTACTTTTCCTCAATTTTGTGCTAAAAAAGATTCAATAACCTTTACATCTATGATGTTCAACTCCTATGCAAACACATTTACAAGACTCAACTCCTTTTCAAGCACTAACGCTAGCATGCTCAAAGTTATATGAGGGTATTCCAAAGAGATTAGTTTTTTTTCATGATGCTTTGGATTTCTTGAACTCGCGACAACTCGTCCAATGAATTTGATTGTGCCTTCTGAGGTAAACAAGATCCGAGTGGGATGGATATTTCGATGGATTTGGCCCATGTTACATTTTTTCAACATTGCCTGACCTTGCTTGTTCCATATCTAGCTTCACCTGGCTTTGCTTGGTTCTGGTTGTTTTGGCGGGCAAGGATAACCAGGGAACATATAAACCCTAGCTGACTGGTTCTTTCAGTTGGAGTTAGTTCTCATCCTGCTGTAAATAATAGTCTTGTATGAGGTTATTAGATCTACAACAAAGGCATAAACAAGAGGGAAGACCTATGGTAAAATATTTATGTTTGCCAAGGATGAAAGGAAACTAAGAAATAATTTAAAATTCATTTTCTTTAAATGAATCTAAATCTAAATTGTTACATTTTTCTAACTAATATTTATTTCAATGGTCTAAATAGCATAAATGAGAGCTTACCACTCTGTAACAACTCGGAGTAGGAGATGGCCTCTCGATCTGATCATTGAAGGGAGCTTCTTGATTTGGATGGTAGCTTCAAGCTTCTCGATCTCAATGTGGAAGGTAGCTTCTCGATCTAGAAGGTAATCTTTATGAAGCTATTTAGACTGGATTCTTATTCAACTAAAAAAAATATCATAAGGCTGTAGTGTCAACTGTTTTACATTTGATGGTTCATATTCCTATCCATATAGCTCTCATTTGGTTGGACATAGTCCTTGATTTATTCACCCACATATGAAGAAGTGTTGTTGTGGTTATATAACTCTTGTTATCTACAACTATGGAGCTATGCGAAGGCAGTGCATTGATAAAACTAAGGCAGTGCACAGACTTACTGAGGAGGTTCTATTTGCTATTTGCGATTGCTGCAGAGTTGTTAAGGCGGTGTAAAGTAAATGGATGCACATCAACATTTAAAGCCCTGACATAAGTGATTGCCAGGCATCAACATTTAAAGCCCTGACAGTCGTTATCTAAGCTTCCAAGCAACCTGATCAATCACAATTGTTTAAAGCCCCAAATTGTTTAAAGGCCCGACATATTGTTAGGCATCGCCATCATTTGAGCTTTCATAAGCTTAGTTTATATGCATGAACATTATAAAAAAATGCATATGCATTAACATCACAAAAAATGAAGCAAAGTCTTACCTCCACAAAACTTAGGTTGTATTACTCTATCTAATATAGAAAAAGTGCATCGCCACACTCATGTTATATTAATTTATCTAATATAGAAACTTGGCAATAAGACGTACAATTTTTTTACCAATAGCCTTTTTGATAAAATAAATTTAATTATTATAAAAAATAACCATTTCGTTTTGTCGATGTACAACTTTGGAAAGCAGAAAATTATTAATAATCAAAGACAAAGTAATTGGCATTCAACCTTGAATTGATCTCTAGAGTCATGGCCTTCAACAAGGACTAATAATCTAGTTTGGGGGTACTCCTATTTCTATTGGAAACATTTACTATATAGATATATCCAAGAAACTATGAGATCTAAAGCCATATCTTAGATTTTTGGACAAGGGACATATCAATTCAAACTCTTTTCTCTATGAAAGTCTTATTAGTCCCTGTCGTAAGTGTAGAGGGACTATAGCGATCGATAAATCATTGACTTCATATTAGTGTGTCCTTTGACCAAAAATATTTCCATATTATGTATTGTTGGGACCAGGGAACTGAAAACATCGATTTTTCTATAAAAAAAAGTACCATATTTGTCATGATATGATTGGACAAGGGATTGAAGGTCTTATTGCCAACTTCACTATTCCCAATGTTATATATGTTCGCATATCCAAAGTATTTGATCGTATATGGTCTTTTTGAATCATATATTTTGTTATGCATTCGTCGAAGGTGGATTAATGCTAACATTAATTCGAATGTTTGGTTTAGCATTTTATGCTAGGCAAATTTATGGAAATGTTTGATATGGTGGCATATCAAAAGTTTGGCTTTCCAATACATTCTCTGGTGTTTGAATTATTGTTACAAAAAATATAATTCTTTATTTGGGATACGTGAGAGACCTGCCGCATTGAATTTTTTTCTTAAATGTTTACAGTGCATTTCTGACAGACTTAAATGTTTACCTAACATGCTTGGTAGTGTTGATTGGTTACTTAATAGGCTTGTTATAGGACATTTTCTTCCATTTTTAAAATTTATATGCTCCAGCAACATTGCTGGTTCACTGGTCAATGTTTGTTTTTTGCATGGCACTGATTTCTTATTTGCATGTTGTCGTTGTTCTTTCTTGCATGTTCATGTTGTTACAGTTTGCACGTTTGGGTTTCTTCAATTGCAATTGGAACATCATCGTTCCTGGGGGAGTGGTTGCTACTTGCTTCTTTCTTTGTTGTATGTTGTTTATTGTTGCTTGATTCGACTTTGTTGCTTTCTTATTTATTCGTTGTATGTTGTTTATTGTTGATTGATTTGATTTTGTTGCTTGGTTCTTTCTTCGTTGTATGTTGTTTATTGTTGCTTGATTCAACTTTGTAGGGTTCCGGTCCTGCGCCTGCAGTTGGGCCTTTTGGTGCTTGTTCTTGTTTGCCCAGGGTTCCGGTCCTGCGCCTGTAGTTGGGCCTTTTGGTGCTTGTTCTTGTTTGCCCAGGGTTTGCAATGTTGGAAAGTTTCATTTGCGGTTGGATCTCTGGTTACATTTTTTTGCATTGAAGTTTGCGTAGAATACGATTAAGATAAAATAACAGACTAAAGAATTGCAGGCGATGTAAATTGCATCTGTTACACGTTGAAGCGGAGTTGGTCAGTCTCAAAATATATTTCATAGTTGTCGATGCTTTTTCCATGGATTCTGTGTTACTATGGTTTCATAGTTATGATAATGCCTTTTGTTGTGTGGGAGATATAACTGTTCTCTCCCTTTTACTTTCCTGTTGTAAACTGTGTTTGACTTTAGTTTCTCGCGTTTCTATGGTCATTCCGACCGACCGCCGTTTGGTTGCATACTTAGCCAGTTTTATGGACACGACTTCACCAATAGGTTCTATCGAACTATGATAGTTCGTGTTCAGTGTATACATTATCTTTCCCGAATTAGTTTCCTTTAAAAGAAGGCCTCCTAGAAAAAAGAGAATGCAATTTATGAAATTATAGGTTTCCTGGACAACATAAGTTAATGCTCACGGGTTCTGGGGGTGGCGGGATGAAAATTGGGCTTCTGTTGTTCTGTGCCCTGCAAATAGCACAAAGAGTTCTGCAATCATTCCGATCGATCGTAGTTCGGTTCCATACTTAGCCAATTTTATGGACGCGGCTTCGCAGATAGGTTGTGTCGAACTATGGTGTATACATTAGCATTTCCGAATTAGTTTTCTTTATAAGAAGGGATCTTGGACATAAGACATTGAAATTTATCAAATTATAGGTTTCCTGGACAACATAAATAAAACATAGGAAATATGTAATTTTATAAAGTAGATATATAAAGCATACACAAAGCCCTCATCCCATACTTGGTCAGTTTTTGCATCGCGGGTTCTCGAGGTAGGTGGCTGAAAATTGGAAATTAGAGAGTTCCGCGATATACAAATTGACAATCGGACTTGCAGACTATTTTAATTTGAATTTTTTCACTGTAGTTTGCGTAGAATACTATTAAGATAAAATAACAGACTAAAGAATTGCATGCGATGTAAATTGCATCTGTTACGCGTTGAAGCAGAATTTGTCGGCCTCAAAATATATTTCATAGCTGCCGATGCTTTTTCCATTGATTCTGTGTTACTATGGTTTCATAGTTATGAGAATGCCTTTTGTTGTGTGGGAGATATACATGTTCTCTCCATTTTACTTTCCTATTGTAAACTACGTTTGACTCTAGTTTCTCGCATTTCTGTGGTTATTCCGACCAACTGCCATTGGTTGCATACTTAGCCAGTTTTATGGGTGCGGCTTCATCAATAGGTTCTATCGAACAATGACAGATCGTGTTTGGTGTATACATTATCTTTCCCGAATTAGTTTTCTTTAAAAGAAGGCCTCCTGGACAAAAGAGAATGCAATTTATGAAATTATAGGTTTCCTGGAAAGCATAAGTTAATGATTGCGGGTTCTCAGGGTGGCAGACTGAAAATTGGGCTTCTGTTGTTCCCTGCCCTGCAAATAGCACGGAGAGTTCCACCATCATTCCGACCGACTGCAGTTCGGTTCCATACTTAGCTAGTTTTATGGACGTGGCTTCGTGGATAGGTTGTATCGAACTATGGTGTATACATTAGCATTTTCGAATTAGTTTTCTTTATAAGAAGTGCTCCTGGACAACATAAATTAAACATAGGAAATATGTAATTTTATAAAGTAGATATATAAATCATGGACGGAGCCCTCATCCCATAGTTAGCCAGTTTTTGCATTGCAGGTTCTCGGGGTAGGCGGCTGAAAATTGACAATCGGAGAGTTCCGCGATATACAAATTGACAATCGGGCTTGCAGACTATTTTAATTTGAAGGGCGTCATGTCCAAAAAATTTAGCATTCTCAAAACAATTTACTTTACGTATGTTTTACATACCCTGGTGGACAAAAAACACACAAAACAAATAGTAAGCATTTTTTGGATTGCGGGTTCTCGGGGTGGTGAGCTCTAAGTTCGGTCTCTGTTGTTCTGTGTCCTACAAATAGCACAAAGAGTTTCATGATATACAAATTGACAATCAGACTTGCAGGGCTGGTGCAAAAAAACTAGCATTCTCGAATTACTTTTCTTTACGTACGTTTTACATACGATCCTCAACAAAAACAAAAAAATAGTAGTAACGTTTGTTACATAGGGATCCATCCCCGCTACCTTCAGCGCTTCCCAATACACATTAAATATGTTTTCAAAAGTCAGAACCCACCAGACAGGTTCGAAAAGATGGGCTTTAATAACTGGAAAGCTCGAGGACATCTCCCATTAAAATGAATAGACAGATGAATATTATGGGATATGGTAATTTCTTTTTACCTACCTCGAATTACTTTTCTTTACGTACATTTTACATACGGTCCTCAACAAAAACAAAAAAATAGTAGTAACGTTTGTTACATAGGGCTCCATCCCTACTACCTTCAGCACTTCCCAATACACATTAAATATGTTTTCAAAAGTTAGAACCCACCAGACAGGTTCGAAAAGATGGGCTTTAATAACTGGAAATCTCGAGGACATCTCCCATTAAAATGAATAGACAGACGAATATTATGGGATCTGGTAATTTCTTTTTGCCCGCATTTTGAATTTGCGAAAATATATATTTTTTTGTTTTTTTTGCTTGTGTAGTTTTAGTTTTCTTAAAAGCTTCAGCATAGTTCACGAACGTGTCGTCGATAGAGGCCTTGATGTCATGTCCCTCTTTAATATTGTGCATTTCGAAATGATGGGCTTTAATAACTGGAAAGCTCGAGGACATCTCCCATTAAAATGAATAGACAAGCGAATACTATCGGATCTGGTAATTTCTTTTTGCCTACATTTTGAATTTGCGAAAATACTTTTTATTTTATTTTTTTGCTTGTGCAGTTATAGTTTTCTTAAAAGCTTCAGCATAGTTGACGAACATGTCACCTACAGAGGCCTTGACGTCATGTCCCTCTTTAATATTGTGCATATCTTAGATGTCAGATTTGAGAATCTGCTCATATATGGGAATTTTAATACGTGCCGCTAGTCACTATTTAGCATACGTATTAAAAAATATTGGCATTAATAAGTGAAAATATCGAGAACATCTGTCATTAAAGAGAATCAACACAAAATATGTGGAAGACCATCCATCGTTTATTTTAAAAAATTATTTCCATTTCTCTCTATCATCAAAGAGTTGCGCTTTAGGGTGCCTTCGTTCTAATGTTCTTGGTCATCGACATGTAAGACAACTTAGAGATGTGATTGAGGGGCACATGAAAGAAGACAGATTGGTTTTATGTGACGTGAGATTTGAGTAAAAAAAAAACTCTGCTATACAAGAGAAACTTAGAGAGGATGAAGAAAAAAGAACAAGTATGTTCGGGTTGGTGTTCTCCTTGTCTTCGATGCTTTGGTTGGTTTAAAAGGCTGACTGGAGATTTGTTGGTTGAACTTATTTGTTTTCTTACTGGGAATTGTAATGGATTTTGAGGTTACGTGCAAAATAGTTCTTCATTAAAGTATATAGCTTCTTCCAATAACACAAATTTGGCAAGTGTATCGAATTGTAGCGATTGCACTAGTATTTGTCTACCTCGGAGGCGGGTAACAGAAACTGTATGGGTAGATAAAATGACATATTATCACTACAAAAGTTTATATTTCATAGTTTGATGACCTGCATGTGGGTTTGGTAGCCGACTTGACAGAAAGCTATGTTCTTTGTCAAATTTTGTTCGGTTTCCTCTGGATGTAGTTACAGACTCCACATATTTGGCGTGACCTCTGAACATTCCAGACATTTTTGTCGGCTGCCATACCTCCACCTCTATGAGGAAATATATATTCTGATGCCATCTACAACATTTGATAAAATTTCTAGCCCCGTGCTGGTGCATTTTGCAGCATTTGATGCACTTTCCACGCCTCTGTTGCCCAAAGAAGTTATGTACCTCAAAAGATTTTCATTTTTCATTTGGGTTGGACGTTTCTTTCAATTTACTGTAATAAAGAAAAGAAGTTCCACATACAAATCCTCAGGCAGGCTTCTCAACCAAACAAACGATCGAATATAGGGAGAATACCAGTCACTACCTACAGACAAGGTATTCAAAAAACTGGGATAGATGTACTTGGCAACATCGATTAAGTACAAAACCCAAAACTGATATTGAACTCGTTTTTTACGAAGAAAGAGTTTGAACATCAAGAAAACTATGAAGAAGCTTCACCAATGTACATATTTTTTATTGGTCAAGGGCAGGCGAAATCACAATTGTTGTCGCAAATAGACTCAGTTGTATTTTGTAACCCATCTTATTTGAATATAGAATAATTTTGGTTTATATTTTAATAGTATTTTCCAATTTCTGGTATTTCTTTTAATTGCATTTTGTACCTTCTTCCCCTGTGTCATTAAACATGAAGGACAAGCTTTCGTTTCTGCTGCCCACTACTTCAATCTAAATAAAACCTGCTCTATTCTTTCTTTACATTTTACATTTAAGAATAATTAATGAGTTACAACAACACGGCTAAACTGTTGACACAATGTTCATGTGAAGTATGTTCGATATATTGCAGCTTTTTCTATTTGATAATATCTGTGCATATATACTAATATTAGTACTATTGGAATAAATACAAAAAACTTCCTCTTTGACAAAGCTTAGGCAATTATGTTTGGGTTTGCGGTATTAAACAACTATGTCCACTGTTCCGTCATATACATCTTGCAGCCTAAGAACTTCCATGGTCTGCAATTTATGCTTTAATTACTTAAAGTCACACCAAATTTTGATTGCATTTGATTTAATTTAGATATTGATGTTTATGGAGAGCCGGTGTTTGCTGATGTCATTACAACGAATAAGGAGTTGATCTCGTTGAGACCACAATGCAAGTTCATGTTTCTTATTGCACTATGTTCATCTTGCAGTCAAAATTTTCGTGGTTTCAACGAAATTTGCAAGTCAAAGAGCATTTTGCAAATTGGGAGATCATTTGCATTTGAAACAAAAATGATCCATTAATATATATTAGTATGAATACTATTCATATAAACATGAAAACTTTCTCCATTGATAGATACTAGTATGAAAAATATTGAAATAGATATAAAAACTTTGTCTTGGCCAATACTTAGCCAGTTATTTGGGCAGTAGGCCCCGGGTTCGCGACACCCACCACCTATGTCCCCTGTTTCGTCATATACATGTTGCAGCCAAATAACTTCAGTGATCTGCACTTAATGCTTTTACTAGTGATCTACAATTCATGCCTTAACATCTCCATCTATATCCTCGCACGATGGATCCGATCAACCGCTGTTCTTTTCCATACTTAGCCAATTTTATGTCCGTCACTGTGGGGCCAGCACCTGCGAACCCAATTGCTTATTGTTCCACTATATACATCTTGCACTCAAAACATCCACAATCTATAATTCCACCACGGGTTCCTCCTATACATTAAGTTCATTCAAAGTATTTGTTCCTACTTTCCATCCCCAACAACTTCGCGTCCTTCCTGATATACATCAACAATGCTCTTACTAGTGACAAGTGGACATAGTGATATGAAAGATACTTCCGTGATTTGTAATTTATGGCTTAACTGGTGACAACTCAACAGGGATTCGCAAGCATTTGCATTAATAATAAAACACTAGATGTTCTTTAACGAGATACTTAGTTCTTTTTCCCTTCTCTTCTTCCCATGTATTATCTACACTTCCACTATGAACTCGTCCATCCTTTTTCCCTTATTTTCTTCTCGTGTATTTTGGGACTATAAAATATGGACATGATATTTTATAGAGCATGTACAAATTCCGCATTCCATACCTAGAGACATTTTGGATCGCGGGTTCTCGAGCGGGCGGGCTCAAAATTGGGTCTCCATTGTTCCATGGCCTACAAATAGCAACCATAGTTCTGTGATATACAAATTGACAAGCAAACCTGCGGACTGGCTGAATCAACATTGCACTTCTATTGTTCTGTGTCCTCCAAACAACACTCCCAGTTCTGTGATATAGAAATTGACACATAGAATGCAAGACTGGCGGGGTGGAAATTGCCATTGTTTACGGATGCTAGTCCCTATGAAGTATCTAACAATACCTAAAAAAATATTTTGAATACTAAATTAGCTCTTAGTAGTGACAACTGGACACAGAGGTGTGAAACGGTTGGAATTGCACTCTTCGCAATATACAAATTGACTACCAGATTCCAACATCATCTACTCTTCCGTGTTACAAATTATGCATTCAATTGTTAGGAGTGATACAATTAGAAGGTTTGAGCCTCACCTCCTCTGCAAACACCTTCTCAGCTTGTTTTGGATCCTCCTGTTGCCGGGTTGATATCTTATAGAGCATGTACGAATTCTGCATTCCATACTTGGCGACATTTTTTATCGCGGGTTCTCGGGCGGGCGGGCTCAAAATTGGGCCTCCATTGTTGCATGTGTTGCAAATAACACCCATAATTATGCAATATACAAATTGACAAGCGGACCTGCAGACTGGCTGACTCAACATTGCACTTTTATTGTTCTGTGTTCTCCAAACAATGCTTCGAGTTTCGTGATATACAAATTCACACACGGAATGCAAGGCTGGCGGGGTTGAGACTGTCATTGTTTACCGATGCTAATCCCTATGAAGTATCTAACAGAATCTAAAAAATTATTTTCGATACTAAATTAGCTCTTGCTAGTGAGAACTGGACACAGGGACGAAACAGGTGGCATCACACCCTGCACAATATACAAATTGACTGCTAGGTTCAGACATCGTCTGCTCTTCCGTGTTACAAATTATGCATTCAAATGTTTGGAACGATACAAGTTGAACATCGCGGACTTGTGTCCTCTGCAGACACGTTCTCATCCTGTTTTGGATCCTCCTGTTGGCGGGTTCACTAAATGTGCAACTCTTGGATATTGTTTTGGGTTGGCATCAAGATTTGTTGTACCACGATTCAAAAATGTTTTGAAGTATCTATCGGTGCCTCAATTGGAATCCGACCCTCCGCAATATACAAATTGACTACCGGGTTCACATCTTCTACTCAAAATTTATGTGATCTACAATTCCATCGTCGACTCCTTTGTCCTTTTTCCCTTTTCTTCTTCCCCTATATTATGGCTCTTTGGTTATATACTTGGTCGCCTTTCTATAATCGCGGGTTTCAGCATTGGCGGGCTGACTTCTTTATCTCCATCTATATAATCACACCAGGAATCCGATCGACCACTATTGCTTTCCATACTTAGACAATTTTATGGCCGCGGTTGCTGGGTTGGAAATCTATAATTCTACCGTGGGCTCCTCGAACTCGCAATATTCATTATGCTACGGTTCACAAATGTGATTGCTAATATACATTGGTTATGCTCTTACTAACGACTCTTACAAGTGACAGCTGCACAGAACAATACGAAACGGGTTCACGAAATCTCCAATTCTTAGTCAGTGTTTCGAGTTCGTGCATTCGGACTCTGCTGCTTCTTGTTCCATGATATACATATTGTACTCAAAATTTTCATGATTTACAATTCCACCGCGGAGTCGTTGGTCCTTTTTCCCTTTTCTTCTTCCCTTGTATTATCGCTTTGTCGTTATATACTTAGTTGCCTATCTATAAATGCGGGTTCCAGCCTTGGCCGGTTGAGATATCTTTATCTCCATCTATATAATCACAAGATGAATCCGACCAACCGCTATTGCTCTCCATACTTGGTCAATTTTATGGCCAAGGTTGGCGGGTTCGCGGTTTCGAACTCTGCTTGTTGTTGCTTCATGTACATCTTGCACTCAAAACTTCTGTGATCTACAATTCCAGTGTAGGCTCATCGAACTCGCAACCTTCACTCTACCACTGCTCACAAATGTTTCAAAGTATCTCTCGTTGCCTTCCATCCCCACTAACTTCCTGTCCTTCCGACTGTCTTACCATACCCTGTTCGATGTTACGCGTATTGCACTAAAAAAAATTCGAGCCATACAATTTGACCCTCACCCCCTCACCTTCAACGGTTGTACCTTGCAACCCTATTTTGTAGCAGTTTTTTTCCCCTGCCTGCGATTTTTTTTTTGTCCTTTCTTACTATGCAATTATAAACCTTTCATGGTAACAACCGACCATGCAGGAACTGTCAACATCGTCATTAATGAGCGAAAAGATCGATGAGATATCCCATTATTACACATTAAACCAAGATGTGCAGAGAGTTATTTTGTCCCTTCCAATTGTTCATCTCGAACACACGTCGTCGTGTTGGCCCGCTCAAGAAATCTACAATGATTAATCACTCATTGCAATATCCACCATGTTCGCATTTCTATGTATGAAATTAGTATTGTTTAATGTTAACAACGCATAATGCAACAACCGTCCAAATTGTCATTAATCAACGAAAGTCTTGAGGACATCCCATTCACACGCTTTCGACCAAAATTTGCCTAGGGTTATATTATCCCTTCCAAATTTTCATTTCATTCATCGTATGGAACAAATAAACGTTCTTGTAGACTTATGGCAGCAGGTCGAGAGTATTTTTGTGGAGATACAGTAAATATGTTTGCACAAGAGGACCAGACCTTCCACTAGTCCAGGGCATACTTTTACTATTCATCCTGTTCTGTCCAGAACAAAGTGATTTGGACCTCTAGAATCGCTCATGCAAGCTGCGTCCCTGAGGTTTTTTACTGTAAGGAGGTGGTCTCTTGGTGCGCCGAAAAATATATTCTAGGCAAAAGAATTGTTCCACTGCATGACCACTCTCTTATTTCTTTGTCACCTCAGGTCTTCTGTAAGATGTTAAAATTGCCGAAACCAACATTGACGTTCAGAGGACAAGACTGTAAGCAGTTTCTAGAAAAAGATCATGATGGGTTGGACATCTTAGCCGAATTCCTCAAAGACCTGACAAAAGTTCCTGAAGATATAACAAAGTTGCAGGTAAGTTCCTTTAGAAATCCATTCCGAGAAATTGCTTGGTTGTTTACAAGAATAACGGGACAGGTATCCACAACAAGCATTTCCCATATAATTATTTATATTTTGTATTTCACAGTTAAGGAACAATACATTTTCGATTGGGGGAACCTAATTTCCATTGAGCTCTGTTCCCAGTTGTCACGATTCAGAGAATCGAATAAATTTTATATGTCATCGTACTTGATTTTCGCAATTGTGTATTGTTGTCCGTTTCCAATAATTTCTATTTCAAATTAAATAAACTGTGGATTCGACCCAGTAACATTCTGGAATGAGGGCCTGTGTAAGCACAAGGTCTTCCATTTTTTTTATGAATTTTTTAATGGCTTTGTCTCAGTTTTCAAAGATTTACTACTAGGCAAGGATGCTCCGCGGATGTCTGGACAGACAACCAAGTTTTTGAACAGAAAGGGCACACTTGAGCAAGAGGAAAATCATAGTGTGACCATGGTATTTGGCTCTAAGGAAAATCATGCCTTCCTTCCATGCCACATAACAAACAAGATGTTTGTTGCAGAAATAACAAGGCAATACAACCACTGGTTGCATTTTTTCCATGACAAGAAAAAAAAACAGTTCATTCCTCTGCCCTGGAAAGTCGGAGACTTCGTGTACAGAAACATCAACAAGATTGAGAGTTTTCCGCCCATTTCAAGAAATTGAACCTAACATACGCTGAAAGGCTAAAAGGGTTCGACCCTAATGGCATTTTTCGAGAACATTTACTGGTTGTTGGCTTTAACACCTCTTTTATCCATAGACACCTGACCCAAGATAGGGACAGCGTCGACAACAATTCTGCTTATGTCGATTGCGATGCACAGACATTGCAAAGCGCGACTGAATTGTGCAAACAACATGGAAAAGTATCCGATGAGAAGAGTACCCAGTCCCCCGCCAACACTCCCAAAATCACGACATCACAGATCATTGCTTCGACGGTCCACCCCAATAAAAAAGCAACCCAAAAATCTTCGAACAGAGGAGGAGATAAGAACCCTCCTCGCATAAATATTGATAGTTCTCACAAAATTCCACTGACGAAGAAGAGAAGAAACAATGTAGGGCAGGCGGAGGAACCCTAAATTGAAAGTGGAAAACTGCAACTTGAAATTGACGAACAACACACGCAGAAAATTGGGTCGTCCACGGTAGAAATATCTTACACCGAATTTTTTGACATAGATGAATCTTTCGTAATCCAAAGCACTATTTTTGACAGCCAATCTAAAAGCATGGTCATTGAAAAGAGAGATGTAACAAACAAGAAAGGCAAATCTCGCACATAGATTGACTTTAGCAAAATGTCGTCGTCCCAAATCTTCTCATTTCACCAGGTAACCAGTGACATTCTTCGTGATTCCATTGGAGGAATGGAAACAGATCATGCCAATCTGAAACAATGCCTCAACGAATTTGAGCAGGATTTCATTGCAACCCCAGAATTTGCCAATCCTTTGGCAAAAATCATGCCTGCTACCACTGCGGCGAAGATGAAATTATCCTCTACCCTCCTTGCATGCTCTAGAGCCCTTGTAGAGAATAACATCAACAAAAGAATCCAGCTAGTTACTGAAGCCTGGGAAACATAGCAAAATTTAGTTTCCTTCGGAAAGAAGGCCAATGATTTGTTGGAACATTTGGAGGCGAATTTAAAAAATGAACATCTTTTCTATGAGCAGGTATTGGCACCTTTTGCCAACTACGCCGTCAACACATCGGAACTTAAAAGAAGACAGGAGAAACTCCCCTCCCCAAAGCGCACCAAAAAAGTAAAAGCATGCTGGAAAAAGAAAGTTGACAACCTGAAGCTCATTGTCAAATCGTGTAAACAAGTCATATCATAAAAGGAAGATTTATTCACAAGCCTACTACAGATGGGCTTAGCTGGAGCTACCAACGAGGTTCAAGATCCTAACTTAATTCTCAAATCCTTGTCAGTCACCAAAGATGCCTTCCAGGAACAATTTGATATTTTAAAGGGCTTGTCTTTCAAAAAATTTTACGGCATACTTGAACATCGTCTAGATGAGCACGAGTGTTGGGTACTAGACTATGTCTCACACAATGAAGAAATTGAACAGAGTTTGCATAGTATTTCAATGGATCTAAGGAAATTAGAAAACGACCTTTACGACATAGAAATCCAGGATGAAATCAACACAACCCCCATGAAAAGCTACATCAAAGAATGGTTCCAACAGAGAATGGAAGGCCTCGTCCAGGAAGGGCAACAACCGATGGACAGGACTCCACTGCCCATCGACGACAACAAAAAAAATACATCGGCTTCATAGTAAGTCTATACTGCCATCTTGTTTTGTTTATCAATCCAGTTTAAGTCTATTCTCTCATCTTCTTTTCTTTATCAATCCACTTATGTCCTCTTTAAATAAAAAACTGTAACCAAAGACTCATAACTTCCAATTTCTTCTTTTCAGGTCTTCCTCTCTACCGCAGCGCACTTCTTCTTTCGACGTTCCTAATTCTTGTACTTATTTATTTTTATGGTACGCGGGAGCCCCAATCCTAGTCTATATGACAAACACATTTACATTTCCAGAAACAGGTAATAGACATTATTAATTTTTGATAAATTCCAAAGAAAATTGATTCGTCAATGCCCTTATTGTATACTAAATTTTGGGTTTCCAGGAACCTTTTTTGTTTGTTCCAAAGAAAACTAATTTGGATATGCTGCATTTCTTGTCTTCTATTCTATGCTAATTTTTTGGTCTTCAACAACGTTGATGTAATTTCCAGAGATATGTAATAGACATTATTTATTTTATAATAAGTTTGTATAGTTGACAAGCCCGCTTGCCAATTTGTATATCGCGAAACTCTCGATGCTATTTGTAGCTCACGGAACAATAGAGACCCATTTTTGAAACCGCCAGCCCGAGAACCCGCGATCCAAAAACTACCTAAGTATGGAATGAGCACTTCATACATGCTCTATAAAATGCAAATAAAACTAATTCGACAATGCTATATATTTTTTGTCCAAGAAAAGCCTTAGTTTTAAAGCAAACTAATTTGGTGTAACAGACGTTATTACTATTCTATTATATAATAGACATTATTAATTTCTGGTAAATTTCTATACTCCGCAACTCCACATGTCATTTTGTATATCGCGGAACTATCGGTGTTATTTGTAGGGCGCCCAATTTTGACTCCTCCAACCCGAGAACCCGCGATCCAAAAACTGGCCAACTATGCAATGAGAGCTCTGTGCATGCTCTATAAAATCTCATCCCCATACTTTATAAAAGTACAAATTTTGTATCTATAAAACTAAATATCTACTTTATACAACTAGATATTTCATATGTATAATTTATTTATTTCTGATGAAGTTCTATAGTCCGCAATTCCACTCCTCCATTTTTGTATCACAGAGAACATCAGAGGCCCAATTTCTGTATCGTAGAACTATCGACTATTTGTAGGGCACAGAACATCAGACGCCCAATTTTCAGCCCGCTAGCCGGACAACCTGCGATCCATTATAAAAGTACATATTTCGTATGTATGAAACTATATATCTACTTTATAAATTACGTTTTCAGTATGTATAGTTTATAAATTACTACTTCGGTAATGCTATATTTTTTGTGTCCAACAACCTTTCAAATGTTGATAATTTTTGACATCTTTCAGGAAGAACTAATTCGGGAAAACTATGTTCTGCATGCAAACCACATGTATTTCAACTTTCAAGCCACGTCTCTGTACTAGGTCGCATTTACTCTCATCCCAACCTGGCAGGGACTACACTGCCATGCAACACTTGTTATGTTCGTGCCAAAGAAAGAACGAGCATAGTGTATGTGTATCAATTATAACATATTGTCAAATAAAATTAATAATAAAAAAATAACCACTATCTATTTATTTATATATATATATTTTTTTATAACTTGAAAGATAACAACTTTTTCGCTAAACTATATATTTCAAGTTAGAGTACCATTAAATTTGTGTAGAACTTCAAGATGTTTAATAAATAACTATTAAAATTAAACAAAATTGTATATCAAAATTAAAAAAAAACTTATATCGATTAATAATGTCTTTTGAGTGAGATCTCACTCTTGCTGTGAATTATCAAAACTAACAAAAATGTTTATTTATTAATGTTTTTTCAATGAAATCTCACT
The DNA here is from genome assembly GCA_032191745.1 of Picea mariana. Classification (NCBI taxonomy): domain Eukaryota; kingdom Viridiplantae; phylum Streptophyta; class Pinopsida; order Pinales; family Pinaceae; genus Picea; species Picea mariana. The sequence goes on from JASDQU010309069.1 coordinate 37,985, forward strand.
CATACAATAAAATTCTTCATACAATTGATGGATACTCCATTATAACTCTTCATTAATGATTTTGTAGTGATATATATATTCATACAATTGATGGATACTCTATTATAACTCTTCATTAATGATTCTTCATTAAAAATGTTTATTTATTAATGTTTTTTCAATGAAATCTCACTCATACAGTGAAATTCTTCATTGATGGATACTCTATTATAACTCTTCATTAATGATTTTGTAGTGATATATCTACCTGATATATTTATTAATGTTTTTTCAGTAAAATCTCATTCATACAATAAATTTTTTTATACAATTGATGAATACTTTATTATAACTATTCATTTATTCATTAATGATTTTGTAGTGATATATCTAAGTGATATGTTTATTTAGTAAAACAAAAAGGGAAATAACTTCAAAACATTTAATGTCCTCTTAGTTCATTACTATAAACAATTTTAGAAGTGTAACTTCAAATGTTTTATAGTTTGAAATTTGCTTAACTTTTTTCATAGTGAAATGTGCAATGTTATAATAATTTAGCTAACATCTATCAATGCATTAATAATAGACAAAATGAGGATAACATTTTTTACCATCCATTTATTAACTTTTCTTGTTTTCTTTCCTTATGAACTCGACACAAAATAGTGATTAATGGGAATGTCAAAGCTATCACAACTTCTAAATAGAGAGTAGAGCGATCCACACACAAAATATTGTATTAATGGGAATGTCAAAGATACTAATTGTTTATTTGCATGTAGGAGAATTCACAGATATTGGTTGTTGTGGGAAACCCTTTTCAAGGCACACCCTTTCATAGGGGTTAGGACCATATACATAATTATTAGTCGCTTTTGCACCTCTAAAAACCCAATCAAATAAAGGGGGACATATGCATTATAGGTGATGCTTAACCATTTAAGGCTATAAAAATGTCATTATAATGTCGTTATAGATTTGTTAAATAGTTTTTTTTCATAATTTTTAATTTGTATATATGCACTCTAAAAATATATTTTTAGATTCATTATATTGTTATATAAGCCTATACATATAAGAATTCAATAAACAATGTAGGGATTTTCTGGCCATTTAAACTTGTCAATAGTGATTTAGGCTTGCAAGTATTCATGGGTTAGATGGGCTACTTGGAGGATGGAAAAACTTGTAGATGCCAAATATGAGTATCAAAAAGAAAAGAAAAAAAACATCCTCATTTTAAATGAGATATGTTTTCTTTTAGTAAAAGTGCAGATGAAAAAAAGGTAAAAATGAAAAGAAAAAACCTCATATGTGTTAAGTTTTTAAAGGATCTAAATATGGTTAGAGTATAACATATTTGTATGGTCTAGATCGAGGGATGTCGGAAAGTTGTGATGGTTAAATTTTGTTTTCAAAATTTTCAACAATACATTCATAATTGAATGTCGATCTGACTATGGTTTAGTGTTAAAATTGTGGGATTTTTTCATTGAGTGTTTGGATGCTCGCAACCTCTCTTGACTACATAGGAATTCTAGGGGATTGACCCCATTGTTCCTATAAAATAGGGAGTAGTTTTTTAAATTTTAAAGAACATTGTATAAAACATTGTTTGATTAGATTTGGCTAAGATTTGGGAAATTTAGCCAACTCATGGACCATTATTATTATTTTAAAAGTAAATATCTTTTATATTAAGTTGAAATTACTGAAAAATAAAAGCTTATAATAAGTGGGAAGTTCCTACTACTAGAATATTATTTTTCCTTTCCATGAACTTTTAAAGGCAAAATTTTTCTTCAACTTCCTAATTACTAGTAAAATTCGTTTGTTTAGGATTCAACTTCCTAATTACTAGTAAAGTTAGTTTCTTTAGGATTTCATTACCATAGACAATATAATTTTACTTATCTATCATCTCTCAGTGTGTCCTATCCATTACAATTTGTATTTGTCTAGTTCTCATCCTTGTCTTTTAAGCTAGCCGATGGTGTATTAATTATTGACATCTCTTTGAAATCGTGTTATCGGGGTCTAGAATACTATTTTGTCTTTGCATGAATCTTTGGAAAGAAAAATTGTAATCTATATTCCTAATTAAGAGTATCAATCCTTTGATGGTATAATTTGAGTTTTCAATTGATGTGGAGTCCAATGCCTTATGCCAATCTGAAGCAATTTGACAAAAAAGAAAGTGGGAGTACAAAATATTTCCTATCAATGAAGATCAAACATGACACCATTGAGTCCAATAGACATGTCGGGGCAACAACAAAAAGATTGACATTAATATTAATATTAAAAGAAAAGGAAGATATGCATATAATTCGTTTTCTTAGATTTTTTTAATAGAGTACAATGAGTTACTGTTAGAATGGATGCCAAGCATTGAGTAGCTATAAGCATTAATGAATAGTTGAAGAGAGAAACATTTTTCCAACACTTTCAACATTCCAAATTTGACACAAAATTTTTTTGCCACAAACAAATTTCTCATAATTTTACCATTAACTAATTAGAATGGAGGGTCTTTATGTTTGTTTAACATATAGAGAATATTAACTCTTTCTGCAATAATATTTATGAAAGATCATATTGGTCATAGTTGGGTAGTAGTAGTATGTGTTTTGCTTCTCAAGAACAAATTTTCTAAGTAGAATTTCACAAACATATGGATGCAGTGCATCACATAATTTTTCGAACCTAGAGTATCAATCCTACTATGGTAGAATTTGAGTTTTGACAAAAAAGAAAGTGGGAATACAAAATTTTCCCTACTAACTAAGATCAAACAGAACACCATTAATTCCAACAAAATGTCAAGGAAGCAACAAAAATAACCAAATTACATTGATAGTAATATATTAATATTAAAAGAAAAGGAAGATATGCATATAATTCCTTTTTAGGATTTTTAGTAGACTATAGTGAGTTACTCTCAGGACAAATGCTAAACATTGAGTAGCTATAAGCATAAATGAATAGTTGAAGAGAGACATTATTCTAACACTTTCAACATTCCAAATTTGGCACAAAAATTTCTTGCAACAAACAAATTTCTCGTAATTTTACCATTAACAATTAGAATGGAGGGCCTCTTATATGTTTGTTTAACGTATAGAGAATAACTCTTTTGGAAATATTATCTATGGAATATCGTATAAACCAACCACTTCTTTGTGAAAACCTAGTATTATACTTATGTTGTTCGTATTGTTGGGCAATGTAAAGAGACTCCCTTGAGTCCCTTCCATTACACCAATTCTTGGATATTTCTTCAAATTGGTTTCAAATGTAAGTGACCTTAAGATAGGATATCCAAGGGAGATTTGGCCTTAATTTCCATTCACATAAGCAAGTGTTTCATAAGGATAATTGAGTTCAGTTTGCAAAGGATTTCATTCTCTATAGTCCCAAAATCATTGCATAGAAAAATTGAAATCATCTAAAAAATTCTATTTGACCAAACTAGTTATTGAAATCCTCTAAGATCTATTTCGGTGCTAGATAGGGTTTAAAAATGTAAAAGTAAGTTAGAAAATGAAAACCCTAAGGGAAATATTCATAATTAAGTCAAATATTCAAAGCCACAACATTACATAGTTATTCACTTGTTAATTACCATTTCAATTTTTCCTCCTCCATTGCCATTTCCACCGTGCTTCTCTAACCAAATAGAATGTTCCCTATCACATTCAAACCTAATAGAATAAATGACATCTAAGCCATAGACTACCACTATCTTCTTAACACCTCTACAAACTTCGTCTTCCCATGTACTTCCAATGTGACTTCCATGTGGCCCATGTGCTATGGTGGTTTGTGTTAGTAACAATTCTTGTCCTGGGCACAAGAGTATTCAGGTCTGCAAGTTGCACGAGAAGCGCCCAAGCGCAGCACGGAAAAATATCGTTTCAGGCTTCCAAGCAAATAAGCGGGGGAAATTATATTGTCGACGGTCCAGATTCATCCATAGGATCAAATCGACGGTCGACGTGAAATCATGGTTAGCGGAGTTGCGCTGAGATCAGCGTGATGGATAGCGGCCATATTGCATACAGGAGAGGATAGCAGCCGCCCATCCAAAGGATGTGTGGCGCGAGATCTAGTCACGTCAGCATCTTGACATTCAGGAGTTCGAAGGGGGAGGGTTCCATGTTGTGCTACATCTCGAAACCCCAAACCCCGAAGCGTCGAAATCGCAAAAAATCGAGCCCGCAGTATCCCGAAGCAGTCTCAGTCATTCATCCAAAGGGTACACCTGGTGCGCGATTAGGCTCCTCGCCTTTTTGCCCGTCGCAACTTCGAAGCACAAGGAGCAGCTCCTTCATATCCCCGAGGCATGAAGTGCCAAGAGCATCCAGGACCTGGGCCCATAGTATTTCCAAGTGAGTTCAGGACCGTCAGATCTGAGAGGGACACGTGGCGCCCAATTAAGCCATCTCGGCATTTCGCTCATCGCGACTGTGATAAGGAAGGATCAGCTCCTTCCTATTCAAAAACACCGAAAGCGCCTTTGAGAATAAACGCAGGGTCACAGCCCATGGTCACTTGGGAAATAAAAAGAGCTGTGCAAGAGGGGCCAAAGGCGTTGAGTTTAGTCACAGAAGGGATCATCGTCTCCAAGTGCCATCTGATTCGATCTCAATCCTGGTTCTCGCTTGGAGTAAATGAAGGTGAGAGGGGGTGGTTGAAACCTCTCCTCATTCATTAAGTATAAGGTATGGAGGGTCTGACAAGCTGTCTGCCCGAGAGGGTCTTGTGTACCGATTTTTTCCAAAGAAGCCATGCTGAGTCCTCGACTAGCTAGAGAGGTCTACACACGCTAACTCGTCACTTAATGGCTCAGCTACTCCCCTGCAGGAGCCATGCGCAGTTAAGGGGGCGTATGACGAAGAATATTCGTCCTAGTTTGACTGAAGGGACACCACACTTTGGACAACTGAGCATGCCTCTGTTAGGCGAATTTTTCTGAGTATATAGACTCAGTCTTTGTATTTTTGTAAAGGATCGATGGTTGAGCAAGGCTCCCGGTTGTAAAACTTTAATGAAGCACTGTTATTCTGGTTAAGCATGGGCTCTTGAGACTTCTTGCCTTATGAATGTCAGTTTCTTTCACGTCTTTGTTTATACTGTGTTAGAGTAGCTCGGAATTGGAGGATCTAGTCGAGTTGTAACTGTTATAGAATGATGTAGGTTGGATCACTGTAACAGTTGCATTGTTTCTAATTGGTCCCTATGATTTTCTTAGCGCTGAACAACTTGGAATTGGAGGATCCTGTCAAGTCCCCCTTTCAGTTTCTCGAAGCCCTGAACTAAGAGGATCTTGCATTCAGAGTTTTTCTTCTACAAACTGCTAAGAGGCATGTTGCCTAAGGTAGTTTTCTCACTCCTCTCACCAAGTCTTCAACCTGCTCCTCTTTAAATCAACTCACTGACTGAAGTTAGATCAAGACCTCCTTTGTTCCTTACATACCGGACTCAGTTCTCGAGTTAGAGAGATACCTTCCCGAGTCTCTACCCATTTGATCACCCATTAAAACTATTGTGACATAAAATTGATGGGCGCTGGGCTCTACTTCTGCAAGCAATCCAGGAGTGACTTCTGACGCCAACATTTTTGGCGTCATTGCCGGGGACGAGGTTGAAAATTTTCCCCGGGATTGAATGACATTGAGCCTCTAATTCTAAAGGTGCATTAGGTATCAGAGCCTTTGAAGATTGCTACTGTGCACCTGGCGACTCCATTGTGACGACTCCACTGTGGCGAACCTGCCGTGATAATTGTGGCTTTCAGAGGCAGACACACGCGGTCCCATCCACAACTGCCTCTATCTACACCTAAAACTGATCCGGAGGTGGTTCTTAGAAAAGGAAAGGCCTCTGAAGAAGGAGCTTCCACCACCAAACCAGGTAATCTGCCATCTCCTTCTATAGGAACTCCATTTTCTCCTCAGTTTCTTAACAGACCTTTTTCTGAGGTTTCCCGTTTCCTGAATTTTGGGAGTGTTCCTGCTGAGTTTTCCCCTCCTAGTCTGGGATTGGAGGGAGAAATCCTTTTCACTCCCCTCTCCTCTGAAGTTGTACCTTGGCGTAGACCCAAGACCCCAGGAGATTTCCCCACTCCTATCTTTACCACTCCTCCCCTTGTTACTGTTGCCACTTCTGCACAAAGAGAAGCATCTGCTTACTTAAGCCCATTAGCCTTCTCCTTAAATCCCCTTTTGTTTCCCGTTCCACTTCGAGACTCATTTCAAGTAGCCCCTTCGTGAACTCCTTCTCCTCCAAGTTCTCCTTCACCTAATATCCTTATGGCTGGTGCTAATCCCCCTCTAAATAGAATGGATGCCATAGTTGTTGCCAGATATTCTCCCTTAATCCTACCCCATCCTATGAATCCTCTCCCTGCTGGAGATTACTTGAAGTATATGCCCAAGTTCACGGGGGAAGGGGACATAACTGCGGAAGATCACCTGTCTGCTTTCTACAGTTATGCAGACAACCTGAACATTGAAAATGAAGATGTCTAGATGAGAGTCTTCGTCCAGAGCCTGGATGGTGAGGTGAGGAAGTGGTTTAGAGGATTGGCCCCTGGATCTATTGCTGGGATCGAAGCTCTGGATAGTGCTTTCCTGAGGCAGTGGGGAGATAGGAAGGATTTCATGTATTACATGACAGAGTTCGGGTCTTTGAAGAATATGGAAGGAGAGTCTGTCTCTGACTTCTCCAAAAGGTTCAATAAGATGTATAATAAAATTCCTGCTGAGATAAAACCCTCAGAAGCCTCGGCCAAGATTTCTTATGCTAGTGCATTTGGTCCTGATTTCTATCTTTTATTGAGAGAAAGAAGAGCCACCTCCTTAGCTCAAATGCAAGATGCGGCCATAGAGGTGGAATCTAATGTATTAGCAGCTGATAGACTGAGGAACAAGGCCGACGCAGACATGAGAAAGGGAAGATTTGAAGTCTCAACTTCTAGCTCATCGGTGCCCCACCCTCAAGTAGATGAACTGACCAAGATGGTGAAGTCTCTGTCTGCAGAGATGGAGAGAATGAAGGTGGAGGGGAGGCAAGCATACAAGGGCTCTCAAAGCGTCGAAAATAAAGGAGGTTTCAGGAGGCCAAACAATGTTGTTTCCCTGAGTGTGCAAAGAGAGAGGGGAAGAGACAGAGAAGACCAGAAAATTCAGGTCCCTTTCCAAAACAATTTAATGGCCAAGGAAGAAGAAGGGGAAACAGATGAGCTTGATCCTGAAATCCATTGCTTCAGAGACACTCCTCATTTTCCTCATCTCACTCAATCAACATACGAGGAGTCTCTCATGGATAGTCAGCTAAATGAACTGAGCAAAGAAAACAAGGCTAGTGGTAGCCAAGGCAGGTATGACCTGAGGTCCAAGAAAAGGACAGTAGCACCTGAGGCTCCTGAGCAGTTCACTAGAACATAGAAACCTGCTAATAAAGTAGCAGACAATCACAGAGGTAAGAAGACCTGACCCCTCTCTCCCATAGTCCAGAGTCATGTTCCCGAAATAAGAGAAATCCCGAAGCTTACATCTTCTTTTAATTTCGAGCATGAAATTCAAAATATCATAATCCCTGTGCCCCTGACCGAATTGATTAAACATGAAGGGTTCAAAAGACGCTTCTCTGAGATTTTACAGTCTGAGGTCTCGTGTCTTCCCACAGACTCCATCAATTTGCAAGATGAAAAGCCTACAGGTATTCTAGGTCCTATGGTAGAAGACATAAATGACTCATCCCCTCCCTTCTACACTTCCTTGAACATAAATGACAAGGTATTGCACAACTGCTTGATGGATTCAGGGGCTTCTCACAACCTCATGCCCAAAAATTTCATGGAAGAGTTAGGGCTAGAAGTCACCTAAGCCTACCATGACCTCTATTCCTTTGACTCCAAGAAAGTTCAATGTCTAGGAGTCATCAAAGACCTGGTCGTGACCTTGTTTCAATTTCCCATGAAAAGTGTGGTCATGGATGTTGTAGTGGCTGATGTCCCCCCCAAGTTCGGTATGTTGTTATCAAGATCTTGGATAAAAAGACTGGGGGGAACTCTGCAGATGGACCTAACCTATGATACTATCCCAGTGTTTGGAGGAGAGCATAGGAGGCTATACATAGAAGCCCAATTGGCCTATATAATCAGTGACAAAGCCAATCCTACCAACCATCCCATTTTTGCTGGGGTATTTTTTGTATCACCTGCTCAGGAACCATGTCTCTTTCATACAAGCTAGAATTTGAAGCTACTAACGATGTGGCAGAATATGAAGCTCTTGTTCTAGGATTAAGAGCTACAAAGGAAATGGGAATTCAAGAGGTAGCAGTGTTCAAAGATGCAGAGTTGGTGGTCCAACAGATCAGAATCGCTTATCAGGCTAAGCATCCTCGACTCAGGAGCTACAGAAATGAGGTATGGGACTTAATTGACTGTTTCTTCTCAGCATTCAACATTTCTTTCGTCCCAAGAGAGAAGAACACAGTGGCAGATTCCTTGACTACATCAGCAAGCAATTTCAAAGTGCCCTTGCCGCCCAAATTCAGATACGATGTAGAAGTAAAATACAGGCCCTCCATACTTGACAACGTCAAACATTGGAAGGTATTCGAGGACGATCTTGAGATCAAGAGATTCTTGGAGACTTTCGAAGAATTTTCAGAGATGCATATCGACCAAGACTCTGTCTCTAAAGAAGAGCTTGATGGGGGTAAGTTTCTGAGTAAAATAGCAGAGCGTAACAACGTGCAGCTCCCTAGCAACCATATTCCAAGAGGACTAGTTCCTTTGGAAAGGCTTTTTGATAGAAATGATGTGTCATTAAAAGGGGAAATCTCAGAGGATGACGTTGATACTATTCAGTGCAACATTGGCACTGAAAGTGAGCCCAAGTTTGTCAATTTTTCAAGAAGTCTGACAAAGGAGCAGAGGTCTGAATACATTGGACTTTTGAGGGAATTTGTTGTTGTTTTTGCCTAGACCTATGAAGATCTCAAAACATATAACACTTCTGTCATTGAGCATAAAATCTCGTTGAAAAGGGAAGAAAAACCATTTAGGCAGAAGCTAAGACAGATCAATCCAATGCTACTGCCTATCATGGAGAGGGAAGTGAAGAAGCTGCTACATGCCCAGATCATCGTACCACTAAGATACTCAGAGTGGGTGGCCAACTTGGTACCAGTAAGGAAAAAGAATGGAGAAATCAAACTCTGTGTAGACTTCAGAAACCTGAACAGGAGCTCACGGAAGGATAACTACCCCTTACCAAAGATGGAACATATATTGCAGAGGGTAACAGGAGCATCCAGGATGTCCATGATCGATGGCTTCTCTGGCTACAATCAAATCTCTGTTCTGCCTGAGGACAGGGAAAATATGACATTTACCACTCCACGGGGCACATTCATGTATGCCAAAATGCCTTTTGGATTGATGAATGCAGGGGCAACGTTTCAACGTGCCATGGATATATCTTTCGTTGGGGAAAAGGATAAATTTGTGGTCATCTATCTGGATGACATAACAGTATTTTCAAAATATGATAAAGAACATTGTTGTCATCTTAGGAAGGTTTTCCTGAAATGCAGGAGTTTTGGCATTTCATTAAATCCCAAGAAATCTATGTTTTCCATGCAGGAGGGAAAGTTACTAGGCCACATAGTATCAGCGGAAGGAGTCAGGATAAATCCTAGCAGAGTTGAGGCAATACAAGCCTTATCAATCCCGAGGTCCAGGAAGGAGGTCCAATCTTTCCTTGGTAAGTTTAATTTTCTGAGGAGATTTGTTCCTAACTTTGCTGAGGAGGTAAAACTTATAACAACCATGTTAAGGAAAGGAAATGAAGTGAGGTGGACTTATGAATTGCGAAATTCCTTTGAGCAAATAAAGAAGGCCCTGACTGAAGCCCCTGTGCTTATCAGTCTCGATTACTCAAAGGATTTCCTTATTTTCTCCTTTGCCTCACCTGACACGGTGGCTGCTGTTTTATTACAGACAAACGAGGTTGGGCTAGAGCAGCCTATTGCCTATTTCAGCCGAGCATTGAGGGATGCCAAAGTCAAGTATGACACTATGGAGAAGTAGGCCTATGCCCTGGTAAAGGCTCTCAAGGCATTTAGAATCTATGTCCTGCAGTAAAAAATCATTTCCTATGTCCCCGCAGTTGTTGTTAAAGACATTCTTATTCAACCTGACATAAATGGGAGGAGGAGTAAGTGGATAGCCAAGATTCTAGAATTTGACCTGGAAATAAAGCCTACCAAATTGATCAAAGGTCAAGGTTTAGCCAAGTTGTTGGCTGAAGCTAATTGCCAAGCTTTGGGGGTAAGTTTCATCAACGAATGCTCAGGAATTTGGCAGAGTCGATTGTCTGAAATAGACCCTCAAAGGGATCCCCCATTGGCTCGATGTCCCTGGTATAAGGATGTCATATATTTTCTGCAAGAGTTGCGGCCTCCAGACGGCCTGCAAAGAAACAAGGCAAAAGCTCTGAAGCTCAAAGCAGTCAGATACTTCGTTATCGATCAAGTTTTATATTGGAAAGACCCCTTGGGGTTGCTTTTGAAATGTGTAGATCTGCAAGAGGTTGACAGGATCATGGTTGAATTTAACGACAGCCTATGTGGAGGGCATCATTTCTGGAAAACCACAGCCTACAAAATCCTTAGGGCTGGGTACTACTGGCCCACCGTATTCACTGACATCTGCAGAAGGGTCAGAGCTTGCATCAAATGTCAAATATTTGCAGGAAAACAACAGCTCAAGTCTTTGTCGTTAAATCCTGTGGTTGTTTCAGGACCTTTCCAACAATGGGGCCTAGATTTCATTGGAGAAACTCACCCCGCTTCCAGTGGGCAGCATAGATGGATCCTGACTGCTACAGATTTATTTACCAAGTGGATTGAAGCTATCCCCACTAGGAGTGCTTCCCACAAGGTAATCATCGGATTCCTAGAAGACCTCATCACAAGATTCGGCTGCCCAAGTAAGATTGTCACTGATAACACATCCTCTTTCAGGGCTGAGCCGTTAGCCAAGTTCTGTGAGCAATTCGGGATCAAATTGATTCACTCCACCCCATACTATCCCCAGGGCAATGGTTTAGCAGAGTCCTCCAACAAAATCCTGATAAGGATCATCAAAAGATTGTTGGAAGACAACAAGAAGGCCTGGCACTCAAGATTGAAATTTGCTCTATGGGTCGATCGAGTGACCACGAAGAGATCTATAGGCATCTCTCCTTTCCAATTAGTCGATGGAACAGAGGCTGTTTTTCCTTCTCATTTAGCCATTCCTGTAGCAAAATTCCTCCAAGATCATCGAGATGAGCCTGATGACATAATCAGAAGAATTCATCAGCTAGTGGAAGTCCAGCAGGCTAGGGAGCGGGTAATGGGCAGAATTCAAGACCATCAGCAAAGGATCAAGCAGGTTTTTGATAAGAAGGCCAAGAAGGAAGAGTTTCGGATAGGAGACCTGGTACTGAAATGGGATGCTCCTAAACAAGATAAAGGCAAGCACGGAAAATTCGAAGCCCTGTGGATCGGGCCTTTCAAAGTCTCCGAAGTATTCTCAAATAACACCTACAAGTTACGGGATTTGAAGGATCAAGAAGCTTTCAATGGCCCTGTGAATGGGCATTTCCTAAAAACATTTTTCTCTTGAGCCGCACATGGCTCTTTCACGGTTGTAAATATTGTTTTTCTTTCCATCTTTAAGTTTTAAATAAATGAATCCATAACCCAATAGCAAGGCACTGGAACTACAAAATGAGTCCTTAGAGCATCACAGGGACGACTTTATCCCCCATGGAGCCTAATGTTAGTAACAATTCTTGTCCTGGGCACAAGAGTATTCAGGTCTGCAAGTTGCACGAGAAGCGCAACACGGAAAAATCTCATTTCAGGCTTCCAAGCAAATAATCGGGCGAAATTATATCGTCAACAGTCTAGATTCATCCATAGGAGCAGATCGACGGTCGACCGAAAATCGCGGTTAGTGGAGTTGCGCTGAGATTAGCGTGATGGATAGCACCCATATTGCATACAGGAGAGGATAGCTGCCGTCCATCCAAAGGACGCGTGGCGCGAGATCTAGTCACGTCGGCATTTCAGCATTCGGGAGTTCAAAGGGGGAGGGTTCCATGTCGTGCTACATCTCGAAACCCCGAACCCTGAAGCGTCGAAAGTGCACAAATTCGGGCTCGCAGTATCCCAGAGCAGTCTCAGCCGTTCATCCAAAGGGGACACTTGGTGCGTGATTAGGCTCCTCACATTTTCGCCTGTCGCGACTTCGAAGCACAAGGAGAAGCTCCTTCATATCCCCAAGGCGTGAAGTGTCAAGAGCGTCCAGGACTCAGGCCCATAGTATTGCCGAGTGAGTTCAGGACTGTCATATCTGAGAGGGACGCATAGCACCCAATTAAGCCATCTCGGCGTTTCGCTCATCATGACTTTGATAAGCAAGGATCAGCTCCTTCCTATTCACGAACGCCGAAAGAGTCTTTGAGAATAAACGCAGGGTCACAGCCCGTGGTCACTTGTGAAATAAAAAGAGTTGTGCAAGAGGGACCAAAGGCGTCGAGTTTAGTCATAGAAGGGATCATCGCGATCTCCAAGTGCCATCTGATTCGATCTCAATCCCGGTTCTCGCTTGGAGTAAATGAAGGTGAGAGGGGGTGGTTGAAACCTCTCCTCATTCATTAAGTATAAGGTATGGAGGGTTTGGCAAGCTGTCTGCCCGAGAGGGTCCTGTGTATCGATTTTTTCCAAAGAAGCCATGCCGAGTCCTCGACTAGCCAGAGAGGTCTGCACACGCTAACTCGGCACTTAATGGCTCAACTACTCCCCTGCAAGAGCCATGCACAGTTAAGGGGGCGTCTGACGAAGAATATTCTTCCTAGTTTGACTGAAGGGACACCACACTTTGGACGACTGAGCACGCCTCTGTTAGGCGAATTTTTATGAGTATATAGACTCAGTCTTTGTATTTTTGTAAAGGATCAATGGTTGAGCAAGGCTCCTGGTTGTAAAACTTTAATGAAGCACTATTATTCTGGTTATGCATGGGCTCTTGAGACTTCTTGCCTTATGAATGCAAGTTTCTTTCACGTCTTTGTTTATACTGTGTTAGAGCAGCTCGGAATTGGAGGATCCAGTCGAATTGTAACTGTTATACGATGATGTAGGTTGGATCACTGTAACAGTTGCATTGTTTCTAATCGGTCCTTGTGATTTTCTTAGTGCTGAATGACTTGGAATTGGAGGATCCAGTCAAGTCCCCCTTTCAGTTTCTCGAAGCCCTGAATCAAGAGGATCTTGCATTCAGAGTTTTTCTTCTACAAACTGCTGAGAGGCCTATTGCCTGAGGTAGTTTGCTCACTCCTCTCACCAAGTCTTCAACCTACTCCTCTTTAAATCAACTCACTGACTAAAGTTAGATCAAGACCTCATTTGTTCCTTACATACCGGACTCAGTTCCCGAGTTAGAGCGATACCTTCCCGAGTCTCTACCCATTTGATCACCCATTAAACTATTGTGACATAAAACTGATGGGCGTTGGGCTCTGCTCCTGCAAGCAATCCAGGAGTGACTTCTGACGCCAACAGTTTGTTTTCTTTTTCTCTTCACCATAAATAAACATGGGCAATTGTGATAATACAAGATGTCTTCGTCCTAAGAACAAAAAAATATGAAAGAAAATATGGACCTATTGATGTTACCATGGTGTTTGGTTATAAATGATTCCTTTTTACACTTAACTTTAAAATAAAACTAATAGTTGACATTAAAATCAATGGTCATATCAGTAATTTAATAAATAGATAAATGGTCTATAGATCCAACTGATTGCTATATCGATAACTTAATGAACAGACAAATTATCTATATATCAAATTAAAACTGTGGATGTAAATAAAATACATATTTTATTGTCTTTATATATATATATATATATATATATATATATATATATATATATATATATATATATATATATAA
>JASDQU010309069.1:57882-85344 GCA_032191745.1 Picea mariana
TATATATATATTCAGAAAACCAATAATATATAAATTTTAAAAGTCAATAATTCTAAATAAAAAACCTATTTTATTCTTTCATATACATATATATATATATATATATATATATATATATATATATATATATATTCAAAAAACTAATAATATATAAATTTTAAAATTCAATAAATTTAATCAATATTCATTACTTTTTAATATTGAGACTACTGAGTTATAACTCAACATAACAGATAAAGCAAAAACAATTCTATTTAAATTCAAACCAAAACTTCATATAAAAGTGAAAATGAAAAGACATACTTTAACCAAATCAAATCCTTCACAAAAGCTTCAGATTGCTAAATCTATTAAATACACATTGAGCCAGCTCACAAACCCTTTAGAAAAGGGCTGAAAAGAAGCATATAACTATTACTTTGGAGAAATCTATATTTCACACAATGCCTTCCTGAAAAAATGAATCCAATAGGGAAAGCTTAAGTTCAGATAAAATCAAGCTTTTAAATCAATGAAAAAACAGAAGAAGAATAACCTGAGAAGGATTAAACATTCTATTATTTCCAGCACATAACCGATTTCAACTTGGAAGATATTTTAAGCACAACAGACTAATTCAATGGCTGTGTGCATAATCCTATAAGAAAACCATAGGAGACTCAAAATATAATCTAAAAGAATCGATGATCAAGAAAAACACCCAATGGCTGTGGCAAAGCAAGCAGCAGATTAGAGTGGAGAGAATTAATTTTTTTAAGTAATTATTGTTGCTTTAAATTAATAAAATATTGAGTACATTTACCATTCTTAAAACCTTGTCTCATGTGGCGAGTAATTGACAATGGTTGGAGATGTGAACCGTGTCTCTAATTGAATGAAAATTCGGACTAAGAGTCGCCACGATAATACTAACCTGAAAACACACATAGCAACAAAGTAAAGGGAAGCATGTACTCAAGACCCCTCTTTGAAGATACATGCCAAGACAACTTTCATTTTATTCATTTAGAGCTGAGCTATTTCAATGGGGTATTAAAGTATATTCATGATTTTTGGAAAAACGGTTAGTGCATTTTTTTTAAATAAAAACTGTGTCACGAGTTTTGAAATGTCCAACGTTTTGAGTGGACACTCCTATTATCAGGGAAAAATAAGGTGGATTGTCCACTTGAAACGTTGGACGTTTCAAAAACCGTGACTAAATTTTATTTTTCTCTGATAATGGGTGGAGTGTCCACTCGAAATGTTGAATGTTTCAAAACTCATGACATTGTTTTTATCTAAAAAGTTTTCTAACATTATAACTGAATGTAAAAACCTACATACTCAAACTTAGCAAATTTGTTGAGATGGACCATGATGAGTGATGTGTCACCTACCATGTAATGAAATAATATTAGGTTTAGATTATGATGCTTCATTTTATTCTATTTGGGACTCTAGGTAGCTAACTACATTCTTCCAAACTTGTAATAGTACATGCTCCCATAGTCACTAGGGCCAATCACCCTAACTATAGCAAAGTTTCTTCTCTAACAACAAATGATACACAAGTTACATGGCAAAGGAGAGGTCTTCGAGAAAGGTGAGAGAGACCTCGTCATTGACCCAGATGCCCTAACCATAGAAGAAATAAAATTGGGAAGATACATAAAACATTATGTCTTCCCCTACATTGTTGGACACTCCACTCCACACAATTTTAGAAAGAGATTGAGAAAAGGATCTGAAGATTGCATACCATTGACCACTTCCACCTACATTTTACTCAACGGTACTCTCGATCCATCCACTCGAAGCACTAGATAAAGAGATAGATCATTAGGAGCAAACAATAAGTTCCACACCCCACTAGATGAGCTACAAATAAAGACTAAGTTGGGGTGTCTCTCTTACTTGGAATAGTGCAACATCTCCATTGAGGCCTCTCGAGTCTACACCAAATACCCCAAAAATATCACTACAAAAGGAGCCTCATGGTCAGAATCTTATTAAAATTAAAATGAGCCTCATGGCAATGAACCTCATGGTCATAGTCATGTTATAATGAGATCGACTCGTGTAAGACCCGGTGATATTATACGGTTAATTATTGCATGACATTAATACACTTATGATATTTGTATCTACAACTAGTAATTTAAGGTTGTCATTGGTTGTCATTCCCACCTCCATATTTGAAGCCACAATCTATCTTCTCTCATGGTATTAATTTCACATGTATCGTTTCCATTTAGCCATAATGGTAACCTTGTGTTTAAACGTTTGGACTCAATAATAACTCAAATAATAGTTTGGACATCTTTTGCATCCATTTGAAGTCATTATTATCCAGTGTAGTTTTGAATTTTATCATTTTTATCTTAATCATTTGTATGTTGGTGTTTATAGAAAACCATCATAGTAACTAAGAGTATGAAATTCATGTCATTTTTCTTATCATTTTTTTCATTGATTATCATTTTTTTAGTAATTTGGAAAACTTAAGCAATGTTGTTGAGGTTAGTGATTAATTTTTTTTATAATTGAGTTTGATTCTATATGTTTCAAAGAGGCCAATAAATTTGTGGAATTTTATTTCCTTGTCAGTTTGGTGTGTGGAGCAGAAGATACAATTGAATTCAAAGACAACATGGTGGAATATAAGTAAGGAACAAAATCTTGTGGAAGGGAATATTCTTCATGTCATAATAGGAATTGTTTACCTTGGTAAGATTTTGGCAATGTTGGGACCTTTTATGTTCTTCCACTCGACTCAAATTGGCTTAGATGTAGCTAGAATTTCTATTGGTGGTTTTGGAAATGAAGTGGACTATGCTACTACTCCTCAAAGGGACAGATGCAATGACTCCAATAAGGTCTTTGTATTGAAGGAAATAACAATATGGTATGAGATTGGCCCTTGCTCCACTTCCTTCATACAGCGACTAAACCCCTTAGCTTATATAGATAGGAGCTCCTTACCAAGTCACTTATAGAGTAGCGGGCATAAAGATCAGTGGACATCTTCTTCCATTTAATCCTCACAAGTAAATTAGCATTACCCAACAATTTTTTTCTTCTTATCGACAATAGAATTGTTATGGAAATCTTAAGATCGACAAGGTCGGTCTCTCTATTACATTGACTATAATTCAATCGTTGTACATAAGGTAATAAAATAGGAGTGAACTCTAGCATGGACATAAACGATTTTCCACTTGTAGCCTAGGTGGTAACTTTGATGAACAATGATAACATTAGGAAAATAAGGATTTTCCAAGAAAATAGAGATGCACTGAAATCTTTTGCCAATTCTAGGATTGATGTAATTGTGGGAGTCCCTCGCATACCCATGACTTTCCTATGCATATGTTGTTCATAACTTTTTCTCTTTCTCACTTGCCTTTCTTGCTTCTATATCTCTAAAGATCTATGTCTCAACACCAAAACAATTGAAATGATATTTAACATTATGCAAGGATAACAATGGATGATGCAGTGAAGAGGTGGCGAGGCATAGGTGAGGTAGTGAAAAAGGAGAAGAGGTGGTGTAGAGCATGGTGTTTGATACCAATGTCAATGGTGGAGTATGGTGACAATTGATCTAAGTTCAGATGACACACACCCTAGCCTCCACTGGACTACAGCATTGTGAGAGCCATTGTTAGAGTCTACAAACATGGTAACACTGATAACGTAGTTTTGTAGACATCCATTGGAGTGTTTGAAAGTTATGTCAGATAATTAAGTGCACACTTAATATTATATATATACATATATATATGATCTAAGATAAAAGTGCTTCTGGGGCTGCAACTAGGGTTCCTCTCCTAGCCGTAGTCCGACATGCAACGACCATCTTTTGCTCTTCCTCAACGTCTCCATATTCTTGCTGGGTTGTGTTGCCTTGGATCTGGCCCGACAACTTCATATTTTTCCTTGTTCGATGTTCTTTTTCCTATTGCAGCTTCTTTTCGAGCCTGGATATGGCGTTCTTCCTGCGTTTTGCATATCTGATCGGAGGCAAATCCAGATAAGTTGTTTTTCCCTTCCCTTTTTGCTACGCTTTCAGAGGCTTGACCTTCTTCTTCATGGGGGTTTCTCTTCCCGCTTGTTGTTGTATCCCTATGCGCGTGAAAAGGTTTTCAAATGACTCTATGTGGTTGGTTATGTGGAAGCGGAACTAGCCGATCCATCCCTATTGGATCATTCATGGCCTGATGCAATGTCAGTGTTTTCCCTGGAGCTTTGGTGGATAGGGGTCTTTGCGCTCCTCTTGGGTTCTAGAGCTTTATGTAGTGGGTTGCTTTTTATTTTCGGTGTTTGGAACAAAGCCTTGAGGTCCATTTTTTTTGGGCGTGTAATGTTGATTTGTGGATCTAGGTCATCATTTTGAGGTCCCTTTTGGGCATGCAATTTCTGGCTTCTTTTTTCAGTGGATGTAGGACTCTTTGTTTTTGTCCCTATGATTCAGGATCTTGTGGGGATTATTTGTTGCTCTGGCCTGGTCTGTCCAGTTTTTTTTTGGGTCTTCCTCTGCTGCTTCATCTCAGTTGAGTTTTCCAGTATTTGTTTTTTGTCGGTTTCTCATTGTACATGAACAGCTTTTAAAGGACCATTTTGTTGCGTCTTTCTTCCTCTTGGGTTGAATGGTTTTCATACTAAATGCATGTTTCTGCATGCATTATTCAGAATGTAATTTTTATTTATCTTAATAAAAATTACAATTTTTTTCTTAGGAAAATAAATAAATAATATATATATAGTCTGAGAATTATTTAAAAAAAATACTATTTAAAAAAAAATACTATTTAAATAAATAATAATATTAGCAAAACTTTAAGACCTTTAAGATATCTCCAAAAATCGAATGCATTAAACTAAAGTAAAAGACCTTTAACTGTAAAACAAAAACTATAATCACTAACGAAGACATGGACTAACAAAATATATAAAATTGTGAACATAGATAAAACTATGCAAATTGTCCATTCCTTGGATGGGAACAAGGTGTACACCTACCATACTAACTATTCATTTTCCATGAAAAAAATATGATACTTCGGTAATGTCATTCATTACAAAGGGGTATATATTGACCAATTATTAAGATATATGTTATAATATATTGGCCTATTACATTTTTAACATGCTTAGCTATGGAGTAGCAAGTCCCTGCCTTCAGGGAAGAGCTGCCATTGGCATGGAAAATCTCCATGCTATGATAATAGCACAATCAAGTTTTTGTTATGAGTAGCGTCGCAAAGGTCTATATTTTTCTGAGTAGTGTTGCTCGCATAGTTGTTCAAACTGAGCCTAAATACGCTTGAAGAGTTGTTAGAACCAAATATAAAGAGAGAAGCAATCCATGAAGACTTTGTATATGTGCACATGCAATTTTATATTAAAGTTTAGCTGTACATTTAAGCATTTAGATATATTATTTAGACATATATTAATACAAATCCAATTAGGCGTTTATATGATGTTTACTATGCAACATGAATTATAAAATGTGTACTATGAAGGCATGAAGCTAGATGATGCATATTTTGAATTTACATGTTGAATAGATGGCGAAGACGCATGAAGGAAACGACCATGTACATTAAATAACAAATATTATTGGACGGTGAGCTTGCAGATGATTAAATAACAAATATTATTGAAAAACGATCTTGTAGATGATTTATTTAATTCCTGCCAGCTGCATTGCATTGCATTACATCGCATGTAGTGGTATCCAATTGGTTCACATGCAGTTTGCATGGATCCTATGCATGCATCGGTCTACAAATCGAGACAGATCATAAGAGTAAATTAATCTAGGCATTTTCTTGCTAAAGCCATCTTAATTGTTGGAAGAGCTCAAACCTGGCCGAGTTCAACACTGATTCATATCAAGCAGATCTACGTACTTGAATTCATATCAATACAATCACACTCATCCCTTAATTGAATTCATATCAATACAATCACAGTCGTCCCCTTTCGATTTTTGTTTAAAGAGATAGATCTTGCATGTCCTGTACAATATTTGGGGTGCAATAGCCCATCATATACATATATAACTGAAGATTCCAATAATATATTTGAACTTGCAGTGAAGCTTGGTAGAGTGCAGTCTCAACATCAGTCAATACAATCCCAGTCGTCCCCTTTTGATTTTTGTTTAAAGATATAGATCATTCCTTTCCTGTACAATATTTGGGGTGTCATATCCCATCATATACTTATACAAGTGAAGAGTTGAATAATATATTTTAACTTGCAGCGAAGCTTGATAGAGTGCAGTCTCAACATCAGTTTTGTGTAGCGTCGGAAGAAAAAGCCTTTGGTCTTCCTGCCCTTGACGAAGTAGAGAGGAGTCGTTCTCGGGGTTTCTCCTAAAGGGGTCTTGGTTTCACCTAAATGGGTACAGAACTTTCATGGCAGAGTGCCATGGTCACTTTGGTCATTCAGAGCTAGCCAAACCCATGTACCATATTGCCTTTCTGAAGACCTTTCTTCATTGCGTCTGTTTCAATTTCTCAAGTACCAAATGCATCCACAGTTTTAGTCTACTCTCTCACTAATATATTTTAATATGTTTATTACCTAGTCACGTCCACTGTGAATGTGCACATGCAATGTTGCTTATCTGGTTGTTCAGAGACCCTGCAATGTTTTGACTTGAAAACATGATATAGTTTGGAGGAAATTTTTAAAATATTAATTTCAGTTCAGATTAACTTTTAGATCTGCATTAATTATTGTTTCTAATTCATCCTTGCAGGTCGGGTGAGGATTATGGGACCTGTATTTTACAGCTTGACTCACATACATACGTTTAATCTTTTCGCTTTGCCAGCTATGTAAATTTCCATGCAAAACATTATTATATATCACAGGTCGGTCTCCAGCTAGAACTGGATATGTATTTAGGGTTAATAAAAATGGGAAGTGCTTGAGCTCCTCAGGACTTATTTTCCTTCAACGATACTATGAGTTGTTCACGTCTTATGCTTCTAATTCCTCTCATGTCAGTGTAAAAAAAGGTTGATCTTATAATTTTCAACAAATTGCTCTAGTGTGTTCTGGATTCTGGAAAGATATTATATATTATCAAAGTAGGTACGTGTTTCATTCATAAAGTCCAAAGTATTGTGTAAATGAAAATTTCGTAAAATCCTAGGTTTTTTGGGAGTTTGTTGAAACTCTATGTGGCATTAACAAAAACTTGTTTATTCATGCTTGAATTTTAATGATAGTAACTGGAAAATTAGTGAACTTTGAACCTTTTTTTTTTTTTGTGCAAGGGGATATTTCTTGAAACATATATTCAAACAGATGCATAAGTTAAAGGCTTACCACATAGTTGTTGTTGGGGGATCTGGAACTTCTCGATCAGCAGAAGGTAAGCTAGTTATGCTGCTTTCTCTACTACTAGTTCTAAAACTGTTGAAGTGTCTCCAAGCTTATTAACTTTCAGCTTTCAATATCATATGGTGTACTTTGTCGGTTCACTCATCGTACACACTTCTGATAGACATTATGCCAATTATGAAAAAAACAAATGATACATCTTCCGCTCACCATACACGTTTTTGATAGACATTATGCCAATTATGCAGGAAACAAATTATACATATTCCAATCGATTACCTCGAGCAACACATGCCAGTGATACATATTCCAATCGATTATCTCGAAGAACACATGTCGGTCCTCGCAAGCGAGGATGGGGTCCTGGCAAGAGTACCAAAGGACGGTGGCAAAGAAAGCATCTTAGTACAGAGAAGAGGCCTAAGTAACAACCCGGTTCACAGACAGAGGCCTAGCTAAGAGCCAACTTCACAGACAAGCAACACGTTTGCATAGTGGTGTAGGTTTGCATGTTGGTTTAGGTGGCAGTTGCACATAAAAGAAATAACAAATGCAGTATGGGCGATGAACTATGCATCTTCAAAAACATTTAATGTGAAGAAGCAATGTTAGACTCATTTCTAGCATTACTTTGTAGAGGAGAAAAACATACATAAATATGTTCATGTAAAGAAAGATACACTATGATCATTGTTCACTTGTGCCTGGGAAGAGGCCAAATAAGAAGAAAAACTAAAACCTTAAGTTAAATTGTTTGAAATGTCAAACTAAAGTGTATGAATCTTATGAAACTTTAGGTTAAAACAATCAGAATCCATTGATTTTCATGCCAAATTAATAGGAAAACCAAAAATTGATTACTATAGTCTCTTTCCCTAAGGGCAGGGACTAATAAGGATTAGTTTTGGGCTTTGCACATGTTGCATGTCCCTTTAAGTAGGCATTGCATAAGAGTGTTAAAGCAATTGTCAAATGGATTAAGTGACACATACAACATGTGCCAAAAGCAATTGTCAAATGGATTAAGTGACACATACAACATGTGCCAAATCCAAGTAAATGTGTTAAGGGAGTGTTGTTTACTTAGTTTAAGAATTTTGTATAACTATAATATATTTTTGTGCAATTTTAAAAAAAATTAAGTTTTAAGAACGTAAAAATGGATATTACTTTTTTTTTTTTGTTTTATTTATTTAACATATTTTTATGTTTTATTTTGTGTCTTTTTATATTTTTGTGTCAACTTGCATCATTTTGTATCATTGTTACATTCTTTAAGATGCATTTTTTTGTATCACAAGGGAGACACAATTTAGATGCAATATATGTGTAAAGGACATAAAAAGGATGCAATCAAGATTTTAAAAATGAAAAAAAAAAACACAAAAGTGATGCAAAAATGTCTTAAAAAATGTCATGCATCCTATTTCTAAGCTTGTGCATCCCTTTTCCAAGGTTGTCCATCTTTCATTGTAGTAGTGTATCAAAATCATGAAGGATTTGAACCTATGAACTATTAGTTACTAGCCTAATGACTTACCAACTACTTTACTATCACAACTACTAAGTGGAAAGGGTAATTATGACTTTTATCATGATGTAGCTAATAACTATTTATTTATTAATTAATTAAATGTGAGATTTTTTTCAAGAAAAAACTCATGGGATTCACCCTCTTCCCCGAAATAGCCAAATGGAGGGTGACTCAACTACCATTCACAATAATGGATGGTGACATTGAGAGATTCTATTATATTTGAACTTATGACCTATGGTCTTTAGCAACACACCTTAGGTGGATGGTTCAACAAGTGGAGCTAACCTTATGGACTCTTTTTTTCCATGGAAAGTGTTCTTGAGTAAACCTTCCAGGTGCTTCCTCACATTCTATGAATGGCACCCGAGGTAAATACTATCATACTACAACATGTACTCCTAAACCAGGGGGACTCTATTAGACTTGAACCCATTACCTCTTTACAATATCTACCTTAAAGATGGTCGGTTCAAACCAATTAAGTTAACTCACTACCATATATGTGAGAGTGTTTCTATATATCCATAGTACTACCATTAACACCCATAATTATACCTATAGAAGATACAACAACTTCAAATAGCATGTACATTACAAGCTACAATATGGTGAACTATTGTAGCAACCTTACAAAAATGACTAAGTAAATGATCTACATTAAAGGACGATTCTAAAGACACACAATAAATGGAAAAAACAATGTATATAAAAAAGTGACTAATGATAAATTGCATAAATAACTAAACAAATGAAACACAAAACTTATTTAAAAAGTAAATATGTAGAATGGTGGTGGTGATCTCTAAGAATTGATGTACAACTAAACTCATTTACAAAAAAAAAACCTTACATGATTAGAAAATGCCTTTATTTATTAGTCTCTGCCGAAGGCGTAGAGGGACTATAGCGATCGATAATTCGTTGACTTCATATTAGTTTGTCCTTTGACTATCATTTTTTGCATAATATCTATTGTTCGAACTAGAGAACTAAAACATTATTTTTTATATAAGAAAAAAAACCTTATATGTCATGATCTCATTGGAGAATAGATTCAAAGTCTTATTCCCAACTTCGTTATTCCCAATGTTTTAAATGTTAACATATCCAAAGTTTTGATCATCTACAGTGTTTTTGAATTTTTATTATTTTTATTTAAATGTTTAGATATCCAAAGTTTTCAGCATCGACAATCAATTTTATTATTAGTTGACTTCATATTAGTTTGTCCTTTGACTATAATTTTTTTTCATAATCTCTATTGTTTGAACTATTATTATTATTATTAAGTACTTAAATAGGCATTTTTATTATTAAGTACATAAACAGGCCTTCCACACTGCATTATTTTTTAAAGGTTTGCATAGAGTGAGGCCATTAAACAGTTCTGACAACCTTAAATGTTTACCTAACAAGCTTGACATCCTTAAATGTTTACTTAACACACCCGTCAAAATACATTTTCCTTTGATTTTTGGACACACTATTGTCTACAGTGAATTTGGGCAATATTGTTCTCCACCAACATTATTGGTTCATTGTTTGTTTCTTGCTTGTCGATTCGTTGGATGTTGCTTATTTTTGTTTTCTTCAACTTTGCAAAGTTGAGGTCCTGCAACTGCAGTTGGACCTCTTGGTGCTTTCTCACTGGTTTGTTGTTTGTTGTTTTCTCTTATTTTCTTCAACTTTGCAAGGTTGAAGTCCTGCACCTGCAGGTCGACCTGTTCTTGCACTTTGCAAGGTTGAAATCTTGCACCCTTGTTTGCTTCAACTTTGCAAGGTTGGTGTCCTGCATCTGCAGTTGGACTTCTTGTTGTAGTTTGCAGGTTTGAGATTCTACACTCACAATTGGAACAACGCTTGTATTGTTCCCCATTCACAAGTAAGTTTCAGTGCCATGGTTGCATTCCTATTCGTTGTTTGTTGTTTATTATCTGCAGTTTGCAGGTAAGAATTTTCAATACTAGGAAGTGCTGAAAATCAAAATAAATGTAAAAAAAAAAACTTGAAATAATACCTGAGTGAAAATTCTCTTGCAAAACATCCTTATATGTGACTACTGGGACCAAAGAAACATGAGTGTATTGCGATCCCCAAAAAGTGTTGAACAAGAAAGCTTGTCACCTTTGAGTGTCAATGTTGAATACAAAACCCACCTCTGTCACAGCCATAGTGACATATAAAAAAGGAAATGGGATGTTCTCCTCATATTTCTGTTCCTGAAACCATACATTTAATGCATTTTTCAGGCTGTCCCCTTCCAATCACATATGCCCACTTTCATGTCCTAGACATCATACCATAGCTCTTTGGAAAATGGAAATGCAAAGGGATTTGCCAAAAAATCCCTTTTCATTGTGGAGCAAGCATCTATGAGGACCTTGCCATCCCTTCTTTGCAGATTATGACAGGGCAAAATTTTATTCTCTGAGGAAAAACCACATATAGCTGTTGGTTTTATGTTGGACTTTGGGTCTTCCAAAGCATCTTCCATCACCATTTTCAGATTTGGACCTCGTCTTATGGAAATGATTCTTTGTAACCTGAATGGGTAGTTCACTGATCCGTCTCAGACTGAGTTTTCCAGTGCCCAATTTTAGAATATCTTCTTCATCTTGTAATATAATTGAAACATCTTCTTCATCTTGTAAGATAATTGAAACCTTAATAATTTGTGCTATGTGTTGGTTCTATTCCTATGGTAAAATTCCATAATGCCTAGTTCTTCCGCTTTTGTTTATACGACATACCATATATCTGAGTTTTCTAAGTGGGAGACATCAACAAATCGTTTCAGATTTGTTTAGTGTTGATTTGTGAAGAGTGGGGATGAAAATAAATGGTGAATAGGATTGTAAAGATATATACAATGGCTACCGAAATGTTTATATTATGCACACCTAGAATAAGTTCAAAAATTATATGTCTTAAATACTCAGTCTTTGTACTGAGAAAATTTATAGTATTGTTTAATTTGCATTATCTCTTCTATATGGTTCAATGCTCACTGTATCTTTGTTTTTTTTTCATATGCTATAGTAACCACAAAGCATTGAATTTGACATGAAGAAGGTTGAAGGATACATAACGGAAGTGGTATGCAGTTCCGAACTTATAGTTTTCTTTTTTCTTTTTTCTATTTGCATATTATCTAGACATAACTAAGAAACATCTTGAAAATCACAACTTAAAAGATGAAGCAAGTAATAGATGTTGAGTGCTATCAAATAGATACAGACTCCATTGTACATGACAACATCGACCAGGTATTGCATAACAATGGGATATTTAGATTAGATGCATTCTTGTATACTATGGGAGATTGCCTCTTCGATGCATTTCACGTTCTATTGCATTTTCGTTATTCCTCGACCGAGATGCGCAATGGATTGATAGATAATTTCTTGGCATGTTTAGAAAATGACGACGTTGAGGCATTGGAGTTGTATCAATACGAATTGGCATCTGATTTTCTTTTCCAATTGCATGGAATGCATGATGTCAATACATATTTTTCAAAGATGTGGTTGTCTGCATATGCAACTCTGCCTGCACATGAGAGAGGACTTTGGGGAGATACATTTTGTATACGGTAGCTAGCCAAATGGATGAATATATCAATTGGAATTTGGTCATTAACAAGAAAAAGAATATATCTAATATTCAACAAAACTGCATCTAGGGATCCATATTGCATCTTGTTCCATGATTCCAATCCTCTAAGTGGTCATTATGAACCACTACTCTATATAAAATTATCCATAAGCAATCTTGGAGGACCTGATATTTACTTGTCCCTCACCTTCAAAGACCTTCAATCGCATTGGAAACAAATTATGCATCATATACACTCCCATGGATTACACATAGCAACAACTATTACATCTACTTGTGGAGATAGTATGTTCAATGCAATTTGTTATTTGATAGCAGCATAGTTTGATGTGCACTCATTGCGCCTTTACACTGTACAATCCTTTTGCAAGGCAATTATAGGTGGCAGTCAACAGGCGTTTAACTACTTGCATCAACACCTTTTACCATATCTCATAGAAAGTATTCTGATAATTGGAAGTTGGCAACAATACCTTGTAAACATGGCAATGCCATATGAGAAAGGAAATGTAGAGGGCGACACATTCTGTTTACAATGGATATCTATCATATTCAAAGTAAATATCTAGGTCCAGTCAACCCTATCATATGGTATTGTCCATTCCTACTGTATTCATTCAAACTATGATTGAACAATTGACATCATATCGTCGAAAACAAATACACCACACATCCATTATCAACCTTTGATAAGAAATACTTCTAGTTCAATATCCATTGTCCATGCCACCCAAACCGCATCAAATCTGCATAAGCATCACATACTATCTAATTATGATGAAACTCATCCCAATTGTCATCAAGTCATATAGATCTAAACAAAAAATGTAGACTAGCTTATCACAACTTGAAAAAGGTCATACATGAGAGAAAAAAATACATTGGTACACTTCCTTCTAGACCTTTGGGTTGTACAACCGGTCATCATGAGGTGAAAGGGAACTCAGCCAAGAAACCCAAACTCACATATCACAACCTAAAAAAAATTGTGTGTGCACAACGCGATCACATTTTCACACTTTCTGCTGAACACAAACATCACATGTCCAATGACAAAAAACATCACCATTTTCACCATTGAGATGGTGAGGAGGCAATGCTCATAACAAATGTCGATTCCACCTTCAACATGGCTTGTCAACAAGTGAAACTAGTTTCTAGTGGAAACCATAAGTTAACCTACCACATCTTGAAAAAATAGATACGTGAGAGAAAGAGGTGCAGCTACATATCCCACAATGGTCATGATATTGCACTGTTAGCATTGAAAACCAACAAACACTTAATACACATCCTTGTCTAGGGAAGAGAGATGCAAAACATATCTATATGAAACAAATTAAAGGCACTCCTTCCATTGCATGTGTGATTTGCAAGAAATTGAATTTCATAAAAAACACTAAGTCTTTCAGCCCTGAATTGCAAAAATAATAACTCGGTTTGACAATAAATGATAGAACATTTTCCAGTAGCAATATTTGTCTTCCATGCAAACGATCACTTGAAAATGGAAATTTTCCACACTTTGCAACACCTGACCAAATAAGATGTAATACACCACTACCAGATGTAAGTACACTTACATAACTTGAAGATAGACTTGTGTCTCTGTGAATTGCATTTTCACAAATCAGACCCTGGGGCTATAAACGACCCCAAATGGACTTAACAGGATCAATTATTAATGTGTATGTCCAACTAGATGTTGTGCAAAAATCCGTGCCAAAATTCATTAGAGAGACAATGACAATTGTTGTAGCTCTCAAAAGACGTTTGCAATACAAGAATGCATACCAGACAGGTAAAGTGCATGTGCACATTATCATGAAAGGATTAAAAGAATTATGTTCCAGGGCCCTGTACGAAGCACAAAACCTCTGTATAAATTATATCTGGAACAATGTTCTTGAACAAGAAAATGACAACTTTGCACAAACTTTTGACACTACTAGTGAATTTGATACAAGCGATGAATTAGAGAATGAAAGACCTATTGAAACATTGATACATGGATTCACTGACTCACAACACATTTATGACTTGCAAGACAAGATTGTCAAAATTGCACCTGCTGAAGGGAAATGTCCACTTGGAATATTCAAGGACAAATTTGTTGAGTAAATGAAATTCCCAACACTGTTCTATGGAGATCCACATCCCAGTGACATCATGGAACTATTCATCTACCAAAAAATAGTTCGATGGGAACTGCTACATTCAAGCGATGACTTCTCCCATCACATAACAAATTTGTTTTTCAAAACAATGCGCATAATAATTGAGCAAGTGATTTCTTGCATGTGGGTACAACTAAGAAAAGGCCAGCTACAAGGAAGAAATTTATTGGCCAGAGATGTCAAGTACAAAGCAAACCTAGAAAAAATCCTAAAATCTGATATTGGATACATAAATTTCAAAAACATTTGCATCTCTTATGACTACTTGCATCAAAACAAGAAAACTATATTTGCAATGATCCGACAATTGGGACCCCCGACTTTTTTCATCACATTTACAAGTGCAGAGCATCACTGGGATCCATTGGTGGCTACAGTGTCTGCATTGTATAGGAACAGGAAAAGGAAAAAAAAAAATGATACATTGGAAAATGATGACATTGACTACCTCATAAGAAAAGACCCAGTGACATGTACTCATTACTATATACATAAAATAAATTCTTTGAAGCAATTGATATGTCATGATGAAACGTTCTTCAGAAAAATATTGGACTACTATTTTGTGACTGAATTCCAGAATAGAGGGAGTGAACATGACCACGCACTGTTATGGATAGAGGGTGCACCCGTCTATGGAAATGAAAACAACTCACAAATCGAGTAGTTTCTGGAAAAATACATAACATGTAACACAGATCATTTGGATCCAGAACTTGCCAAATTTCATAGACATTATCATACAAGAAGCTGTAAAATACGAAAAAAAATTGCATTGTAGATACAACTTCCCTGTGCCGCCAATGAGAACAACAAGAATCACAGAACCAATTAGTTTAGAAGACAATGTTCTCATTGAGAAATCTAAATCTTTGTTCTCATTTCTAGAACAACGAGACTTTGATGACTTGATGAGATTTGAAGACTTCTTGGTAGAACTAAATCTAACAGAAGATGAGTACATCCAAGTGATACAATACACTTAAACAACCAACAATTTTCCTTAAACGAAAACTTTCACATATTTGGAACAACAGTTTCTCCAATGACATGCCAGTTATGTGGAATGCAAATACAGATGCACAGTATGTCCTCAATGCATATGTTACAACATCATATTGTACCTTGTACATGAAAAAGGTTGACAAATCTATGACAAGTGCATTCAAAAGAATACACAGAGAACATGAAAAAAGTCATATTGATGCTATGCAAATGATACGCACACTTGAAAATACATTACTTAATCTTCAACAAATGTCTTCTCAACAAGGAGTCCACATTGCACTTTCCCTGCCTCTTAACTATAGTTCAAGGAAATGTGTCTTCATAAACACATCTCCACTTGACAACCACACATTTGTGCTTAAACCACCATCTTTGCTAGAACAAGAGCCTGATAATTCATAGGACGTGATATGTCGGTCTATTATTGATTATTACCTTCAACGCCCATCTCCTATTAAGCATATCTGCCTAGCAGAGTTCATATCGCATTACAAAAAAAATGGTACATCCATATCAAAAAGAAAAAAACCAAATGTAATACACTTTGTCAAATACAACAAACACACCGACTATGAAAACTATTGTAGAGAAAAACAATTGTTGTACGGTCCATTTGATCAAAATGAAAACACATTAAAACATAACTTCCCTACATGGGAAGATGCATCTATTGCTTATGAGACTATAGTAGATTTACATACAATGTTAATCCAACATGGGGTGATTTAGAAAGTGTAGTTCATGAACTAAAAAACCCTGACAATGTTGATGAGACATTGACAAACCATAAAACAACTAGAACTCTCTGTGAGTCCTATGACTTGCAAGCAAATTTTCCTTGTCCTCAAGCAGCCGCCATTGAAAAACATATCAATCTTGGATTTCAAGTCACAAAACATCCTTTATTTATTGAAAATAATGAATACTTTAGAGTTAGATGACTGTTGAATCGAGAACAACAAGCAATCCTAAAGGACATTGCAATTAAGAAACACTTAAACATGCAAACTCATGTGCACTTGTTCCTTACAGGCGGGGCAGGAACATGCAAGACATTCACAACAAAAACACTATTCCAAATGCTTATACGAATCTATGATTCAAACAATTCGAGTGACCCTATGAAACCAAAGGGACTAATAGTTCCATATATAGGAAAAGCTGCATATAATGCAGGTGGAACAACAATCCACTCTACATTTTTAATGCTTTTTAACAAGTCACATTTTCTTCCACTCAACAAGGAAATGTTAGATACCTTGTCTAAGCTTTATGACGAACTACAACTTGTCTTCATAGATGTGGCATCTTTGATTGGAAGTCGCTTCTTATATTCCATTGACAATCGACTGAGAAACATAAAACATGTGCACACCAAATACTTTGGGGACATTGACATGATATTCTGTGGGGATCTTTACCAGGTGTAGCCCATCCAAGATTCTCTGATATTTGAACAACCTACGATCAATATGAAAACAGTGGCGCATGTCTTCTGGAAAGACAATATAAAATGCTTTGAATTACATACTACAATGCGCCAGACAGATGAAACATTTATTGCAATTCTGAACATAATGCGAACAAACATCCAAACATGTGATGACTTAACATATATCAATTCAAGGTGCATGCGACATGCACCAACAGACCCAACCTTCCCTTACCTATTCTACATGAATAGGGATGTTGAAATTCATAAAAGGTACATGATATCGCTCATGCCTGGCGATGATATCATCATCAATTCAATTGACCTTGAAGAAGACAACCATGGCAATGTACCATGTCATCAACATACAACCACTTTTAATTTACAACTTGTCTTGAAATTAGACATGCTAGTTGAAATATATTCCCGCAACTACGATTCACAGGATGGCTTGGTGAATGGTGCAGATGGAATACTCAAAACTTATACCAAAACAAAAAAATTTGATGTCCTCTAGATTAAGTTCCATGAGTCGCATATTGGCCACCGACAAGAAAACAAGTTGGCTTATCTATATAATTAAAACATTGTGCGCGATTGGACACCTATCTTACGAATATCAAAATCAGTATTGACATCGACAAAGACATGTCAACTAAAGATTCAAAAACAGTTTCCAATTAAACTTGCATGTGCATGTTCAATCCACAGATCACAAGGGCTAACACTTGATAGTGTTGCGTTTGACCCTGCTGGAATTCGAATACATGGACTTGTATACACACCATTGTCTTGTGTCAGAAGTATAGACTCGTATTTTCTAAGCACTCTTACAAAATATAACTTCAAATTCAAACATAAATTTGATATTGAGATGCAACGCCTTAGGACTAGTGCAAAATGGCATCTACAATATTATTACCAATCCATACGAACAAACTCATTTGTATCAATTCTCTCACTTAACACGTGCAGATTACATGCACATATGGATGATATACTCAATGACTATGACACAATGCAATCTGATATTTTGTGCTTGCAGGAAACATACATGACATTATGCATGCAAAAAAAACAATTTCCAAATCACAGTTGCATATCAAGTTACATTACACATGGGGTGATGATATTAGTGAAAAAACATGTAACAATTTTGGAGCATATGCATTTTGAAGAAAACAATGTTGAGATGGTGTTGGCAAGAGTAATCTTCTATGAATCAGAAGTTGCAATATTGAATGTCTATGTCGTTATGCATGCAACATTGCCCAACATACTGAATGTTGTTTCAAATTCATTACAACATTTACATATGAACAAAACCATTATCATTCTAGGAGACTTCAATATTGACATGCTACAAAATAATGCCATAACAAAAGAATTGGAAAACTACATGTGCAATTACAGTCTCCGCATTCTTTTAGATAAGATAAACAATGTACAAAACACACTTATTGACCATGTATGGTCAAATGTTCCCATTTCACAATACAACCTCTTTATCTTAGACACATACTGGTCTGATCATGATACAATTAGTATTGTACTTGAATTATGAAATATACATCAACCATATTACAAAATCATATTTCTATGTCTCAAAGCATATCTGGCTAACTTGTTGCACAAAACCAAATTATTCAGCTAGAATCATCCAACTTCTTAGATTTTTCTGGTTTGTAATAGATTTTGGATAGAAAAAATTCTATATAGACACAAACATGGATCAAGAAAAACAAAGGTACATGCTTCTAACACTATTTGTTACTCTATTCCTTTGATTCTAGTTTACTATATGTACATATTCCTTGTTTTTCCTTACATACCAACTTACATTCATGTTCATTGTGTTTTGTACTTTCCTTCATTGAAAGAAACAGAAAAACTGGACAAGACAAAGAACTCTTAACCATAAATGTAGAAGAAGACATACAAAGGTACATACTTCTACCCATATTCCATATCCCATTGCTTTGTATTTCATTTATTCTGTGTATATTTATTCTCCTGATTTGTAGCTCATCTTTTTTTTGTAGATACTACATATCTTCCTATATATTAACTTATCTTCATGTCAATTGTATTTTTTGTGCTGCTACATTGAAATAAATAAAATTGTATTCCATCTTTTTTACATGTGTTCCTACATAGCAACTTAGCTTCATGTTCATTCTATTCTCTGCATTGCTACATTGAAAAAAAAATAGACTAGTTGAACAAGAGGATGAATCCTTATGTGCCACAACTTAGGAAGTTGAAGTACAATATTCCAAAAGGTATACCAACAATATTACTAAATAAATCACAATACATGTGCCTAATGTGCATCCATATCAATTATGAACAATATACAATGCATATGAATATTTATTTGTTGTCATGTTCGATGTACACATGTTTGCATCAGAAAACGTTGGACAAGTGACATGGGCATGAGTAGTCAATCATCACAAACATCAACACAACAACAAGGCCAAAGGTAAAGATTCATAGATTATTCTCTTGCTATGTTTAGGAAACAAATATCCTCATTTATTTATTCTACTATGCCATGGTGAATATGTTTATGTCATTTACAACACATATTTTTTAGTTCACAAGAACTATCGACAAGTACAAGTGAAACGCCCAACATAGTGCAAGGTCCAGAGACTAAGAGGTATGGTTACAAAAGTCTAACCTGCATACTTTATCCAAATTGTGCATCTACTTGTACATTGATGAAAAAAAAAAGAAAAAAAAAAGATATATATACAGACTGCCATTCACATTACTTTTCCTGTTAAAAAAAAATGTCACGAGGTCTAAACTTATACCACCCAATATACTATCAATAGAAGGCTTTAACAACCGCCGAACTGAACAATTATTCATCAGAGACATAATGGTCGTGTATAACACCTACTTAGACAAGGCGAACAAAAGTAGATGCATTATGCGTGCAGACATGACAGACAACGAAGTCATGACGATAGTTACACTGACTATACCTACACAACTTGTCCAAAAACATGCAGAGAAGATATTTCCAGGTAATGGGATATCCATTAAAAATTTCAATATATTACTGAAAACAATATATGACCGTGGTGATTGTGATCGAATTATATTTCTCAATGAAACAAGTGTTGTCAAAAAAGTTCCTGCGGTTTGCTCAGAATATAATTTCGTACCGGACACAACAACCAACCAATTTGCAGAGAACAACGATATTTACCCAACTGGAACCATTGGTGCAACTGTCACATTTGCAAGAAACATTGGGTTGCAACATATTCTCCATATAAAATATGGAAACTCGGACAACGACAAGGAAATGGTGATGTTTTCCATACCTTTTTTTTTCCCCTTTGCTTTGACATGCTCATATATCTAATACATCTTAGATAACTATTAAATTGTTCCATGGTGCAACTACAATTGTTCGACACCTATGCAGATTTATTTTCCTCAATGGAACAACAATTGCATAAAGAGAAATTTCTAATTATGTTGTTAAAAAATATAACGAAGAAAAGAGATGTTAAAGAAAGGATCTTCCACACAACCCAATCAACATTTGTAAAAAAATTAAAAACATACATAGTACAGGATCTCAAGAAACTAACTATCTCCACAACTCTTGTACGTATACATATACACCTCCAACAACGATTTACACAAAAAATGCCTTCAACAACTTTGTGCAGCATTTTTGTTGTACACTTATATATTATATTGTTCAATATATTAACTACTATGTTCATGTGGGCAGGTTGAGGGTGTTCTGGTTGCAACAAATGCCTACTCTACCCTCTTCAAGCCTATATGTGCCAATTGAAATTCTCTTGCTTCTGCCTATGCATTCATAAATGATGTCACAATTGATTGTCTACGATGTGCTACAAAATTCCCTTACATATATAGTCATTGCGCCAACATTTTCATATGAACCCTTAGCAACACAATTGTACAATGTACATTTAGACAACCTATATTACAAGATGTGCTTCCTGGGTTGACAGGATTTCCATATGAAATATACCTACAGAAAAATGCAAAGACTGTCTACATGTTACGTGACTTCTGCGTCCATAGAAAATTTACCTTAAATGAGGACAATGCCATATTGCATATTGGTTGAACCCCCCAAAAAATAAAATTGCATATCATGCATTGACAAGAAACGAAATAGTGTGATCTATTTCTATCCATGTTACCCAATCAAGATATTAATAAATTTTTCCACTACCATGGCAAAGTGAACTGGACACACATAAGATTGTTGAGTCTAGGAATGAAAAGCATCAGGAAAAACCTCATACAAAGTATCCCAATTGTGAATAAATCAGGTCCATCGTTTAAGATGTCAAAATGGATTTCTCTTCTGAACATAGCCATTAGGCATTTTCAATAATGCTGCAAATTTTTCATTGTTCAAAGTCCATTAAGTTAAACGTTGATAGTTTTTTCGAGAACTAGTAATGTTAGAACATTGTTAGGTCAATGTGATCTTGGTTCATAGTAATATCATAAACAAATGTTCATAGTTATCTTGGTTCATACTAATATAGCAATCAATGAATTTATTGGTGTCCATTTGGGAGTTTGGCTATACAAGGGATACAATGCCCACTCCTTGCTTATTTTTGCTTGTGTTGTGTTTGCCAAACTTTTGATCATGTGCTTTGGTGTTGTAGTTCAAGGTTCTCATGGGCCTGGTTTTTAGATTATGAGTGGATAATAGATTCAGGATCTTAGAATTTTTTCTATGATCTTAAAGAATATACAAGACCCGCCTTGCCTTTTAATGCAGGCTCTGTGGAGAAAATGTAATATGTACTTCATTTAACTAGTTTTGCTTGATTAATGAAATTACCAGAAATCTTTTTTGGAAATATTTAAAAAAAAAAAAGATATGTAATAGCTGAATTCAAATGGAAATATGATATCAACCCCAAAAAATTAAATTTCAAGTTCGTCGTTGCTATACTTATGCTCAAATTGATAGTACAATAACTTTATTTCAACAACCCTCCATTGATTTCTCTTTATGTTTTCTATGCTTCTCTTACGCAAACACATATTTGGAACTATAGGTATGACTCACTTTATCTATTCCTTGATTGAACTGTCTGTAGAGTTGTGTAAACAACTTCATAGTTGTTGTTGGTCCTAAAGTCTACCCCTGGCTGCTAAAGGGAAGAGCTAGGCCACCACAAGTTTGGAATGCTCGTTCTTTTCAATTTGTTGATCAATTAGAGAGTTGGTTCACGAAGACAACAACATGGCGATATTGGAAAGATGATATGCATGAGGCTTCTCCTTTCCTGTTGTTACACCAATGTCAGGCAAGTGACATAATAAAGGTAAAAAACGGAGGGAAGCAACAAAAGATTCAATGAATAATCTGGTGCAAGAAGTTGAATACTTAAAATAATGTTTCAACACATTAAACAATGTATCAAAAACACAATTACTATGATAGGTTGCAATACAAACAAATCTTCATCAAAGCATTATCTTTTCTCACATGCACCCCATGTGGATGCGGAAGGAGCAAAGCAAAGACATGCGAAACGTAAGACAAAAGGTAATGTATTTTCATCTATTGGTAGCATGCAAATGTGATATTTAATATGTGTCTATGTTCAATTTGTAACGAGAGAACTTAAAATACCCAAAGCTAATATATTTTCATCTATTGTATTTACAAGTAAATTGTTCTTTTAAAATATATACATGTAATGTATGAAAAATATTCTAAGGTTGATTGCAGTCTAAATAGTTCGGGCAGGGTTCATTTAAATGAAAAGATGAATGAAGCAATGTTGTTAATTCAGTTTTGTTCCTACTATAGCCTACGCCCTTATCCCTTAGTCATATGGGTGTAACACCCTTATCCCTCAGTCATATGGGTGTAATTGTAATCTGATATACTTTTCATATTACTCTGATTTATGATAAATCATTGTAGGGGAAGTAAGTTACCTTAATTGTAGTTTTTTCTGTAGCTATTTTCCAGGATTTCCAAGGCTCCAACAACGCTTTTCTGTAGCTTTCTTTTCTGTAGATTTTTGTAGCTATTTTCTAGGATTTCCAAGACTCCAGCAACAGCTTCCCGGATTTCCAATGTTGTAGATTTCCAGGATTTCCAAACACTCCAGTAGAAACTTTTCGCTTCAACCTTCATATTTGAGAATATGCTTGCATATAAGAATGTTAATTCATATATTTTGTCTATTGCCTATGGGTTTGAGCAAACTTTGTGAGACGAAAACACCCTTCAAATTGGAACATGGTTTATATTTGGGCCACAAAAATACTATTAAAATAAAATAATATGAATAATGTTGAAATACATATAAAACAAATCTCTTTAAACTTGAACTAGAGTTTGTCGAGATCCAAGTATATTTCAAAGCTGAGAATTTTTTTCCCATAGTTAATGTTTTTCTATCACT
The DNA here is from genome assembly GCA_032191745.1 of Picea mariana. Classification (NCBI taxonomy): domain Eukaryota; kingdom Viridiplantae; phylum Streptophyta; class Pinopsida; order Pinales; family Pinaceae; genus Picea; species Picea mariana. The sequence goes on from JASDQU010309069.1 coordinate 81,448, forward strand.
TGATAATTATCATACTAAGTGTTGTTGTGTGAGGGACAAATTTCTTTTATCCCTTTCATTTCCCTCTTCTATACTTACCCATTTTTCCCTTTTCTTCTTCCCCTCTATTATCCCTTTTTGGTTCTATACTTAGTAGCATTTCTATGATCGCGGGTTCCCAGGGTGGCAGACTGACAGATCCTCATCTCCATCTATATCCTCACATCACGAGTCCGACTAACCATTGTTCCTTTCCATACTTAACCAATTTTATGATCGTGGGTTACCGGGTTGGCACTATCAAACTCTCATGCCCAGTGTTCCGTGATATACAACTTGCACCCAAAATGTTTGTGATCTACAATTCAACCACAGACTTCTCGAACTCGCAAGCCTCACTCTACCTACAATGAGTCTTTCTGACCACCCCTCCTTTCCATACTTAGTCGATTCTTCACCTCCTGTTGTCACAGATTCGCGGGTTCACGAACTCCTAGGTTCACAAAAGTTTCAAAGATTTTTTCATTCTCGTCCATCCCCACCACCTTCGCTCCCTTCCAAATGCAGATCAATTATTATTTTACTGGTGACAACTCACCACATAGGTTCAAAAATAATGGCATTAATAAGAAAAAATATCGAGGACATCTCCCATTAAAACGCATTAAACGAAGATTTATGGGAGATTATATTATCATCCATCGGCATTCATTTTAAATACTATCAAGACACAATTATTGTCACACGTTTCAATACAAAAAAATCTTCATCAAAGCATTATCTTTTCTCACAGGTACCCCAGGTGCACCCCAATCTCCTGAACTTACCGATAGTTTGATCTACCAAATAAGCCTCCCTATTATCGAATTGGCAGAGGTGAATATTATGGGGTTTGAATTTTTTTTTGTGTGGATCTTGAATTAGAAAAAATTGTTGGTTATTTTAGTTTTTTTAAAGCATTATCACAGTAAGAATGCAACATTTTGCTAGCCCACTATTATCTACAAAGATGTTGACGTCATGTACCTATTTAATATTGTGCATATATTGCAGCTTGTCATATTTGAAAATATGCTTGCATATAAAAATGTCAAGTCATATATTTTCAGTATTGGTTATGGGTTTGAGAAAATTTTGCGAGCCGAAAACACCCTTCAAATTAGAACACGGTTTACATTTGGGCCACAAAATAACTATTAAAATAAAATAATATGAATAATATTGAAATAAATATAAACAAAATCTCTTTAAACTTGAACCTAACTTTGTCGAGGTCCAAGTATATTTCATAGCTGAGAATGTTTTTCCCATAGTTAATGTGTTTCTATCGCTTGATAATTATTAGACTAAGTGTTGTTGTGTGAGGGATAAAGTTCTTTTCTCCCTTTATTTTCCCTATTCTATACTTACCCATTTTTCCCTTTTCTTCTTCCCCTCTATTATCCCTTTCCGGTTCTATACTTAGTCGCATTTCATGATCACGGGTTCCTGGGGTGGAAAACTGACAGATCCTCATCTCCATATGTATCCTCACATCACAAGTCTGACCGACCGTCATTCCTTTCCATACTTAGCCAATTTTATGACTATGGGTTCCCAGGTTGGCGCTATCGAACTTTAATGCCTCGTGTTCTGTGATATACAACTTGCACCCAAAACTTTTGTGATCTACAATTCGACCCTAAACTCCTCGAACTCGCAAGCCTCACTCTACCTAGGATGAGTCTGTCTGACCGCCCCACCTTTCCATACTTAGTAAATTCTTCACCTCCTGTTGTCACAGATTTGTTGGTTCACGGACTCACGGGTTCACAAAAGTTTCAAAGCATTTTTCACTCATGTCCATCCCTACCACCTTCGCACCCTTCCCAATGCACATTAATTATTATTTTACTAATGACAACTTAACACACAGGTTCGAAAAGATTGGAATTAATAAGTGAAAAGCTCGAGGACATCTCCCATTAAAACGCATTAAACCAAGATTTACGGGACACAATTAGTGTCACGGGTTGAAATACAAACAAATCTTCATAAAAGCATTAGCTTTCCTCGTAGGTACCTCAGGTTCACCACAGTCACCTGAACTGACCGATAGTTCAATCTACCAAATAAACCTCCCTATTATCGAATTGGTAGAGGTGAATATTATGAGATTTGAATTTTTTTGTGTGTGGATCTTGAATTGGCAAAAATAGTTGGGTATTTTAGTTTTTTTAAGGCATTATCACAGTAAGAATGCAACATTATGCTAGCCCATTGTTATCTACAACGGTGTTGACGTCGTATCCCTCTTTAATACTGTGCATATATTACAACTTGTCATATTTGAGAATATGCTTGCATATAAAAATGTTAAGTTATATATTTTGTCTATTTCTTATGGGTTTGAGAAAGATTTACGAGCCGAAAACACCCTTCCAATTGGAACATGGTTTACATTTGGGCCACAACAATACTATTAAAATAAAATAATATGAATAATATTGAAATAAATATAAACAAATTCTTTTTAAACTTGAACCTGAGTTTGTCGAGCTCCAAGTATATTCCATAACTGAGAATGTTTTTCCCATAGTTAATTTGTTTCTATCACTTAATAATTATCAGAATAAGTGTTGTTGTGTGAGGGATAGAGTTCTTTTCTCCCTTTCATTTCCCTCTTCTATAATTACCCATTTTTCCCTTTTCTTCTTCCCCTCTATTATCCCTTTCTGGTTCTATACTTAGTTGCATTTCTATGATCGCAGGTTCCCGGGTTGGCAGACTAACAGATCCTCATCTCCATCTATATTCTGAAATCATGAGTCTGACTGGCCGTCGTTCCTTTCCATACTTAGCCAATTTTATGACCGCGGGTTCCCGGGTTGAAGCTATAGAACTCTCATGCCCCGTGTTCCATGATATACATCTTTCACCCAAAACTTTAGTGATCTACAATTCAACCCTGGACTCCTCGAACTTGCAAGATTCACTCTACCTATGATGAGTCTGTCTGAGTCCATCTGACCGCCCCGTCTTTCCATACTTAGTTGATTCTTCACCTCTTGCTGTCACATATTCACAAGTTCACGGACTCCTGGGTTAACAAAAGTTTCAAAGCATTTATTGCTCCCGTCCATCCCCGCTAGCTTTGCACCCTTCCCAATGCACATTAATTATGATTTTATTAGTGACAACTCACCACATAGGTTTGAAAATATTGGCATTAATAAGCGGAAATCTTGAGGACATCTCCCATTAAAATGCATTAAACCAAGATTTACGGGAGATTATATTATCATCCTCCCTCGTTCATTTTAAATACCATCAGGACACAATTACTATCACAGGTTGAAATACAAACAAATATTCATCAAAGAATCAATTTTTCTCACAGGCACCCCAGATGCACCACAGTCGCTTGAAGTGATAGATAATTTGATCTACCAAATCAACCTTCCTATTATCGAATTGGCAGACGTGAATATTATGGGATCTGATTTTTTTTTGTGTGGATATTGAATTGGGAAAAATTGTTGGTTATTTTAGTTTTTTTAAGGCATTATGCCCTGCCTTTCCATACTTAGTCGATTCTTCACCTCCTGTTGTCACAGATTCACGGGTTTTCGGACTCCCAGGTTCACAAAAGTTTCAAAGCATTTTTCGCTCCCTTCCATCCCCGCCACCTTCGCGCCCTTCCCAATGCAGATTAATCATTCTTTTATTAGTGAGAACTCACCACACATATTCAAAAATATTGGCATTAATAAGAGAAAAGGTCGAGGACATCTCTGTAAATGTGTTGACCTGCACGTAATAGATCTAGCTAAACAATGATACACACATTTGCAGAGAGAATTGGAAAAAGAAGAAGAAGGAGAGAAAGAATGGAAATAATTCTCATTAACCGTTGTGAATAATGAATAATTTACACAT
>JASDQU010309069.1:85444-96957 GCA_032191745.1 Picea mariana
AACTAGTCAAACTGGAGTGTGAACTGAAAGAGAATATTCTCCAAGTGGAATATTCTCTCCTAAAATATAGGAGACTGGATAATGACTAATTATGACTAATAAACAAATAAAAACCTTAGGAAAAAGAAATCCTAGGTGTGTGTGAAGTAACTCCAACAATCTCCCATTAAAATGCATTAAACCAAGATTTATGGGAGATTATATTATCATCCTCCAACGTTCATTTTAAATACTATCAAGAGAAAAGGAACGTTCTCATCACCTTATGGCTGCAGCTCAACAACATTTCTATGGAGATACGTTGAATATTTTTGGGCGCGAGGACCAGAGTTTTCAGTGGTCTAGAGCTTATTACTACTACTCGTCCCCTTCTGCCCAGAAGGAAGTTATCTAGACGTCTTGAATTGCACGAGCAAGTTGTGTCCCTGAAGTTTTTGACTGTAAGGAGTTGGTCACCTGGTGCACTGAGAATTATATTCTGAACCATCGGATTATCCATTTGTGGGACCATTCCTGAATCTCCTTATCACCTCAAGTATTCTGAAAGATGTTAAGACTTCCTGAGCCAACGCTTACTTTCAAGGGCAAGGATTGCAGAGAGTTATTGAAAAAGCATGATAATGGATTAGGCCTCTTACCAGAATTCTTAGAGGACCCAGTGGACGTCCCCGAGGACATCATCAGATTACAAGTTAGTGCATTCAAAAACCCTTTCCGGGAAATTGCATGGATTTTCACAAGGATAACGGGACAAGAAAGTACAACCAACATATCTTGTATGATTCTCTATATTTTATATTTTACGGTGAAGGGAAAATCCATCTTCGATTGGGGAAAGTTGTTTTCCATTGAAATCTCTTCCCAATTATCTCAATACAAAAGGAAGAAGAAATTATTTATGTCAAATTATTTAATTTTCGTGATAGCACATTGCTATCCAGTCCCCAGATTATCTCTGTATAAGAAGGTAAACTGTGAATTTGACTCAGTAACCTCATGGTACCAGACATTATGGAGACACAAGACCTCCCAACATTTTTATAAAGTCTTTAATGATTTTTTCTCAGTTTTTAAAGGGTTGATGTTTGGAAAGGATTTTCCCTGGATGTTTGACCAGGCGAGTAAGTTCCTGGATAGGAAGGGGACACTGAAAAAAATGGATAACTATAATGTTATAAGGATTTTTGGATCCAAAGAAAATCCTTCCTTCCTTCCATGTCACATATCTGATACAATGTTTTTTGTTGAGATAGCAAGGCAGTACACCTACTGGTTGCAGTTTTTCCATGAAAAGAGAAAAAAATAATTCATGCCTCTACCTTTGAAAGTCGAGGGTTTCATATTTAGGAATATGAACAAGATTGACAAATTCGTAGGCCACTTCCATGGCCTCAATTTGAAATATGTTGAAAAAGTAAAAGGGTTCAACCCTAATGGAATTTTTGTAGAACACCTATTGGTTGTCGATTTCAACAATTATCTCATTAACGCTATCCTGAATGAATATGAATATAATGCCTCAGGAATTCCTTCTTGTGACATCGACGACCTGCAGACAATACTCAACACCAATGAGTCACACAATCATAGAAGAAAAGGTCCGGGTGAGAAAAGTGCCCAAACCCCGACTGCCACACCTAAGACTACAACATCTTGGATCAACGCTCCAACGACCTACCCAAGTAAGTAAGTCACACACAGTTCTTTAGGTGGAGGAGGAGATAAGAACCCTCCCTCCAGCAAAATTGAAAGTTCTCATAAACTTCCCATGAGCAAGAAATGAAAAAAAAATGTGCAAGAAGAGGAGGGACCGGAGGGGAGAAAGTGATATCCACGTTCTCTCCCTCAAATATATGGAACTAGAAATTGACATTGAGAAAATGTTCCCCGACGACGACCAACTAGAGAGAACTTCTCCCTAGAACCCTCAAATGGAAATAATTGAGACCGATACCTTTGACGAAGAAGAGTCTTTTGCATTTCAGAGCGTTGTTTTTACAGCGAATCCAAAAAATTGGTTATTGAAAAGAGAGATGTAAAGAATAAGAAGGGAAAGTCTTGTTCAAAGATTAACCTACAGAACATGTGGCCTTCCTAGATCTCCTAGATAAACAGATCAACTAGACATTCTCTAGACAACTCTATTGATGACCTTGAAGCAGAGAATGTCAGGTTAAAGGAGTGAATCAAAGAATTGGAGGGATCTCTAATTCCCCTTCCATTGTTGGCTAGTCCTTTAGCAATGATCGGGCCTACCACACCTGTGGCAAAGTTAAAAGGATCAACAAGCCTTCTCACATTAGCCTGAGGCTATGTGGAAAAGAATATAAAGAGAAGAATGGAATTAATAACATAGGCTTGGGAGATGTCAAAGAGTATGGTCTCTTTTGAAACAAGAGAGCATGCTTTTCATAAATATTTGCAAGCAGATTTGAAAAACGAGCAAGGTTTCTACCTCGATACAGTTGTACCATTTGGTGTTATAGTTACTAGTATGACAAAATTGAGAAGAATAGAGGAGGATCTCCCTTCCCCGGATCTAATAAACCAACTAAACGCATGATGGAAAGAAAAGGTAAAAAACCTTAATGGTATCATTCAAACATGTAGCCAGGCCATATCTAGAAGAGACAAACTATTCAAGAAGCTAACTGAGATAGATCTAGCTAGCAACACCAATGAATTCCAAGACCCGAAATTGATAATCAACTTGTTGTTTTTAACCAAGCAAGCATTTGATGAACAAGTTGAGATCTCTAAAGGGCTGTCATTTGAAAATTTATATGGCATTCTTGAATATGGTGAAGATGACATGAAAAACTGGCTAGTTGATTATTCAATTAAAAACCAAGATATTGAAGAAGAATTGCCAAAAATCTTTACTTATCTAAGGGACTTGGAAAGTGAACTCTTCAATATAAAAATCCGACATGAAATTAATGTGGCTCCCATGAGAATCTACATCGAGGAGTGGTTCAAAAAGGTTGTCGACAATCTTACCAATGAAGGGAAAAGAACAGTTGAGACGGTTCCCATAACCACCAAGGAAATCCATAAGAGGACATCAGCAATAAAATGACAAGGCATGAGATACCATCATAGTAAGTTCATACTGATCACATTCTTCTGCCTTTGTCACTCTCTTCATCCATTTACTCTACCTCTTTAAATAGAAAGGTTTAACCGAGGACTGGCAATTTTCTCTTTCTTCTTACCAGGTCTTGTTGTCTTCCATCACCCACTTTATTCTTTCTACAATCTTGATTCTTATACATATTTGCTTTATGGTCCGTAGAAGCCCCAATCCCAATCATTATGACAAACACATTTAAATTTCAGAGAATATGTACTGAACTATATATTTTTTAACAAATTCCAAGAGAGCTATTTTGGGAATAATCTCGATTGTATTTTTTAACCCAATTTATCTGAATATAAAATATTTGAAGTTGTTGTATCATTATATTTTTCTTGTTTCCCATGTATCACAGTGTCAAATTTCTCTTGTGCATGCCGAACATTTTATTTTAATTTTTATGTGATCATATATCATTAGCCCTGCTATGATGGATGTGAGAAAGTTCTATTTATTTACTTTACATATACGAATGTGTGCATCTCCCGGTTCATTCACATGAATTCTCTTTTTACAAAAAAATTTAAAAACATTTTCCATTTTTTGTTTTATCTATTTTACTTTTATTTGAGGGACTTCTTTAAAGGTCCCACATTTTACAAATTTATGGTGTTTTACAATGTTAAACATTGTTTGATTGAATTTTTGTAATCTTAAAAAAAAATTAAATTATTTTAGTGGCTACATATTAGTTAACATGTTGAGTGCAAATTTATGGTGTTTTCCAATGTTTAATATTGTTTTATTGAATTTTGTATTTTTATTTTAAATTAAATCATTTTCCTGTACAACTATTGATAGATGAATTGAACCTCTTTCTACAAGAATTTAAGAGGCTCTTTGATACATAATTAAAAATGCATGATAAGATTTTTTTCCCTGCCCAGTACTTCCATTTAAATAAAAGCTACTCTATTGCAGCATTTGCATCTTTCGCTCCTTACATTTTACATGCAAGAATAATTTGTGATAGGGTATCATATTCAAATAGGACATAGTTTTGTGGCCACTAGCCCTCTAATAAAGACAACAAATCAGTGGACATATACAACATGGCAACTTAGGTGTTGACGTCATGTTCCCATTTAATATTGTGCATATATTACAGCTTGTCATATTTGAGAATATGCTTGCATACAAAAATGTTAAGTCCTATATTTTTTGTCTATTGCTTATGGGTTTGAACAAAATTTGCGAGCCGAAAACACCCTTCAAATTGGAACATGGTTTACATTTGGGCCACAAAAATACTATTAAAATAAAATAATATGAATCATATTGAAATAAATATAAACAAATTCTCTTTAAACTTGAACCTGACTTTGTCGATCTCCAAGTATATTCCATAACTGAGAATGTTTTTCCCATAGTTAATGTGTTTCTATCACTTGATAATTATCAGACTAAGTGTTGTTGTGTGAGGGATAAAGTTATTTTCTCCCTTTCTTTTCCCTCTTCTATACTTACCCGTTTTTCCCTTTTCTTCTTCGCCTCTATTATCCCTTTCTATTTCTATACTTAGTTGCATTTCTAGATCGTGAGTTCCCAGGTTGGCGAACTAACAAATCCTCATCTCCATATTTATCCTCACATCACAAGTCCGATCAATCGCCATTCCTCTCCATACTTAGCCAATTTTATGATCGGGGGTTCCTGGGTTTGCACTATCGAACTCTCATGCCCCGTGTTCCGTGATATACATCTTGCACCCAAAACTTTCGTGATCTACAATTCGACCCCGGACTCCTCAAACTCGCAAGCCTCACTCTACCTACAATGATTCTATTTGACCGCCTCGCCTTTCCATACTTAGCCGATTCTTCACCTCCTTTTGTCACAGATTCGTGGATTCATAGACTCTCGAGTTCACAAAAGTTTCAAATCATTTATCACTCCCTTCCATCCCCACCACCTTCACACCCTTCCCAATGCACATTAATTATGCTTTTATTAGTGACAACTCACCACACAGGTTCAAAAATATTGGCATTAATAATCGAAAAGGTCGAGGACATCTCCCATCAAAACGCATTAAACCACGATTTACGGGAGATTATATTATCAGATAACTTCTTTACATTTTACATTTCATATTACTTTATGGGAAGATTCCATTTCATATTAATTACTTTATTCCTGCCATGTATTTGTGGGTAGATTGTTTTTCAATAATTGTAAATTAAGGTATAAGTTATATTTTCAATGTCTTAGTGTATATGTATTCAATGAAATTTCAACATAAGTTTTAATGTTTAAATTTTTTTTATCATGTGATTTCTGAAAAACAATTGAACATAAGTTTTAATATTTTTTTTTTTTTTAAATTGTCATTTAATTTTACATATTTAAACTTTGATTTGCTTATTGTTAAATATCTATTTCCAACTATCAGTAATTATAAGGTGCCAACTATCATCTCCATTTCCAAATTTACTTGGCAGGGACTAAGCCACCATACAACACTTGTTAACATGTACAACATAAAATGAAAGGATAAGAATATGAAAATACAAAGTAGGTGGAAGTCCAACCAGAGTCAGACGTGTCACATTGGAGATGTAGTCATAAATTTATTAGTGTCATAAAATTGTGCTTCAAACTTTGATTGAAGTGCACAATAACTCATTTGGAAGATATCGCCAAAACTAACATGATGAAAAACCCATAATTAAATTTGATTACTTTGAAGATATTTAAAAAAAAAAAAAAAAAAAGATTAATATTTTTTCTCAAATTTACTCAATTTAAGATATGTTTTGAAATGACCCCAACCAACCCAAATGGTCACCTAAATAAATCACGATAATCGTGGGTTATGACCAATAAAAACACCATCCTTAAAGACGAATGAAATGTTATGCTTGTTTATGGACATCGACCACTTGGGTTTTTTTTTAATTTTCTAGGAATGCATGTATTATTGGAGATGTCACGATAACTAAAAAACCAATTACCCAAATAAGATATGAAATTCTTTACCCTAAACTATAAGGGGATATGTGGTTAGGGATGGTGGTATAAGACTTGGAGGACAAATTAAATATGATTGATTTTACCAACTTGCCTTTGGGAATTGCATGAACATAGTGAGATCCACATAATAAATAAACAAATTAATTAATTTTAAATGGTATCAATGATAGAAAAGCGTTGGTTATAAAAAAAAATTCGTAAGTAAGATTTGTATAAAAAGCCTTCAAAAAGAAGAAATTACAGTATCCCCATGTGTTCCGAACTATAGGAACTAAACTGCCCTGGAGGGAAACTAGTTTAACTAGCCGGTTAAAATAAAGCCCATTGTCTTAAGGTACCAGTATTAGAAATTACAAAGATTAAAACATAAAAATTCCAGTCTCCTGTGGGAGACCGAATCGGCATGTCAACTAACCCTGGTGTAAAAACCACATACAAAATATGACCATAGACCCTATGAGGAAAAAGGAAATTCAGACACTTTGCTAAGCAAGCATGAAGACACCTGTGTAGGTCATGTGGTGGGCTTGTAGCGTAGCCATGCATCCAGGGAGGTGGCATTGGTCGTTGGGTCCACGACCGGTGTTGCTTCCTCCTCGACCAGTGTCCCTCCCTCCTCCATGGGCTCATGCATGGAAGCGCCTATGTCGACGTCGCCTCCAACCCCTGTGTCATCTTCGCCTCTAGCCCCTATGTCGTCTTCGTATCCACCCCCTGTGGCGTCGTCATCTCCTGTTGTTGAGTGGCATGCCCCCTGCAGAGTTGGGAGAAATTGCAGGAGCGTTGAAGTCTTCTCGTCCAAGATTTCCATCCGAAACTGCAAGTTGTCCAGGCCTTGTCGTAACTCAAAGACCAGACCTTGTAGAATTGCAAGGTTGTCTTGCAATTGTGAGCCTGGTACTGAGTCAGTGAAGGAGTGAGGCACTGGTTGAGGTCCAAATATTTTTGGTTGCGGTCCAAGGTAAGGTTAGCTAGTTGAGATCTCTGGATAGACTGGTGTGCTCGTCGGCGAGTTGGGTGGGACTGCAGGAAGTGGCAGCGAGGTGGAAGCCAAATTGGATAAGAGTCCTGGGTTGAAACCCAGGGAATTTCCTGAGATGGAAAACCACTCCAGTCGGCTTGCGAAGGACGATGAGAGGGATGGGAGGTTGTTAAGGCTTTGACCAGGCTGCGATTGAGAAGAGGGCGAGGAAGGTGAAGAAGGTGACGAGCTGGGAGATGGTGCAGGCGGGGGTCGGAGAACCACGCGCGATTGGCTGGGCTTCCAGGCCGATCCACGCTTGGATTTCCCCCTTTGTCTCAGCATGCCTGGGACACTGAGGGGATTTTCAAGTGTTGAAAGGAAGCACATGTAGCGAAGGAGCAGCTGGGAGGAGTGAAAGTCGCAGGAGGTCTCGGCCTTGGAAGAGAACAATTGTGAATGCACTTGGTGGAATTCATGGTGCCGAGAATGTTGAAAGAGGCAGGTGCACATGATCTGAGTAAAGTCTAGTTCATGGCTCTGAGCCATCGAGAGGACAGAAAGATTAGGCCAGGTGCACTGAGAGTAATGGCGCCTTGGCTAGCACAAGTTTGGCTTAAATTCATGAGGGTGGTGGGAGGGTGTGACACACTCTTGTCACGTGGCCATCGCCATGTTGGCCACCTCACGTCCTCTCCTGGTGACATTTGTCCCGCAATGGAACCCCATCCGAGGAGCAAAGCGTTGGTTATATTAATATGGGATGTAAATTGAATAAATATGAAGTTAGGAGTAAACAAGGTTATTCATATTTTAAATTTAGTTATATTAATATTGGATGTAAATTAAATAAGTATGGATTTAGGAGTAGACAAGGTTGGAAGAGAAGGGAACACTATCATAATTATCCTTTCATTTAATAAGGAATGAGTTTGTCAATGATTATGGCTAGATGGAGCCCTACTTTAGATGACCATGAGAATCCCTCACCAATTATCATCTTATCACCATTGTTGTTTAGTATTTATGTATCATGTTGTATGTATTGTAGTACTTTGAACTTTGGTATTTTACTTTATGTTTTATCAGTTGCATGTTCATCAATGTTTTGATATAAGTTAACTCATTTTTTAGTTTTTGTTAATTTTTTACTTGTGTTTGTTTTTCCAATCTATATAAATAATGTTTTCATAAGTCGTAGTCTAGACATCTTATGAATTTGATATTGTGTAGTCATCCAAAATAACAAGAAGAAAAACCAACGTTTTTTTTTTATGAAATCTAGCAAGAAATATTTTGGATTTGATGAAATTGCAAATATCAATCATTGTATAATCAAGTTTTGATAGGGGTATATGAGGATGTTGAGTCCATTTATATATATAAAGAAACAATTTCAACGTTGACAAATTGGAAAAGGTCAAAATCATAAAAAAAAATCTAGCCTTTTTCATTTTCATAATAGTTAATAGAAGTTTTAATGTAAAAACATTTATAAAACATCTTATTTATTCTTTGACATAGGTCATAATATATATATATATATATATATATATATATATTAAATTGAGAGAAAAATGAAGCATGAAGCACACCCACAATTTGATTAATGTGTTACGTGTTTGTATCACATATGTCATGTTGTAAACTAAAATGGTAAGAAATTTGATATTCAAACTTTAATGTGGAAAAAAATAAATAAACCAACATATACACATCTTTAACACGTGAACATTTAAATTTTTAAATGCTAAGAAAATTACATTTGGATTTGTTTTAATTCCCTGCTAACCAAGTTTAGCATTTGACTATTATATTAATAATAATACAAAATGTTATTATAACACATTTCGTCCCACACCTCAGTTGGTTAGAGTGATCGTCTCGTTGCCCAAGTTGAGTTGTTTAAGACAGAGGTCACAGCTTCGAATCTTGTAGGGATCGAGTTGTATTTTTTCGTTCCCAATCCATGGAGAAGAAAGGCGTAATGATGATGTCCTAATGGAGTTGGAAAGAACTACAAGAATATGGAAGAGTGTTATTGTAGCATAATAGTGTAATGATGATGTTCTAATGGAGTTGGAAAGAACTACAGGAGATGGAAGAGTTCTATTGTAGCAGAATAGAGTAAGGTGTTTAAGCCAGAGGTCACATGTTCAAATCTTGTAGGGATTGAATTATATTTTTTCGTTTCCAATCCCTGGAGAAGAAAGGTGTAATGATGATGTCCTAATGGAGTTGGAAAGAACTACAAGGAGATGGAAGAGTGATATTGTAGCAGAATAGCGTAATGATGGTGTCCTAATGGAGTTGGAAAGAACTACAAGGAGATGGAAGAGTGCTATTGTAGAAGAATAGAGTAAGGTGTTTAAGCCAGACGTCATAGGTTCGAATCTTGTAGGGATCGAGTTATATTTTTTCGTTTCCAATCCCTAGAGAAGAAAGGTGTAATGATGATGTCCTAATGGATTTGGAAAGAACTACAAGGAGATGGAAGAGTTCTATTGTAGGATAATAGCGTAATGATGATGTCCTAATGGAGTTGGAAAGAACTACAAGGAGATGGAAGAGTGCTATTGTAGAAGAATAGAGTAAGGTGTTTAAGCCAGAGGTCACAGGTTCAAATCTTGTAGGGATCGAGTTATATTTTTCTGTTTCCAATCCCTGGAGAAGAAAGGCATAATGATGATGTCCTAATGGATTTGTAAATAACTACAAGGAGATGGAAGAGTGTTATTGTAGCAGAATAACGTAATGATGATGTCCTAATGGAGTTGGAAAGAACTACAAGGAGATGGAAGAGTGATATTGTAGCAGAATATAGTAAGGTGTTTAAGCCAGAGGTCACATGTTCGAATCTTGTAGGGATCGAGTTATATTTTGTCATTTCCAATCCCTGGAGAAGAAAGGTGTAATAATGATGTCCTAATGGAGTTGGAAAGAACTACAAGGAGATGGAAGAGTGTTATTGTAGCATAATAGAGTAATGATTATGTCTTAATGGAGTTGGAAATAAGTAAAAGGAGATGGAAGAGTGCTATTGTAGTAGAATAGAGTAAGGTGTTTAAGCCAGAGGTCACAGGTTCGAATCTTGTAGGGATCGAGTTATATTTTTCCTTTTCCAATCCCTTGAGAAGAAAGGTGTAATGATGATTTCCTAATGGAGATGGAAAGAACTACAATGATATGGAAGATTTCTATTGTAGCATAATAGAGTAAGGTGTTTAAGACAGAGGTCACAGGTTTGAATCTTGTATGGATCGAGTTATATTTTGTCATTTCCAATCCCTGGAGAAGAAAGGCGTAATGATGATGTCCTAATGGATTTGGAAAGAACTACAAGGAGATGGAAGAGTGCTATTGTAGGAGAATAACATAATGATGATGTCCTAATGGAGTTGGAAAGAACTACAAGGAGATGGAAGAGTGCTATTGTAGAAGAATAGAGTAAGGTGTTTAAGCCAGAGGTCACAGGTTCAAATCTTGTAGGGATCGAGTTATATTTTTCTGTTTCCAATCCCTGGAGAAGAAAGGCATAATGATGATGTCCTAATGGATTTGTAAATAACTACAAGGAGATGGAAGAGTGTTATTGTAGCAGAATAACGTAATGATGATGTCCTAATGGAGTTGGAAAGAACTACAAGGAGATGGAAGAGTGATATTGTAGCAGAATATAGTAAGGTGTTTAAGCCAGAGGTCACATGTTCGAATCTTGTAGGGATCGAGTTATATTTTGTCATTTCCAATCCCTGGAGAAGAAAGGTGTAATAATGATGTCCTAATGGAGTTGGAAAGAACTACAAGGAGATGGAAGAGTGTTATTGTAGCATAATAGAGTAATGATTATGTCTTAATGGAGTTGGAAATAAGTAAAAGGAGATGGAAGAGTGCTATTGTAGTAGAATAGAGTAAGGTGTTTAAGCCAGAGGTCACAGGTTCGAATCTTGTAGGGATCGAGTTATATTTTTCCTTTTCCAATCCCTTGAGAAGAAAGGTGTAATGATGATTTCCTAATGGAGATGGAAAGAACTACAATGATATGGAAGATTTCTATTGTAGCATAATAGAGTAAGGTGTTTAAGACAGAGGTCACAGGTTTGAATCTTGTATGGATCGAGTTATATTTTGTCATTTCCAATCCCTGGAGAAGAAAGGCGTAATGATGATGTCCTAATGGATTTGGAAAGAACTACAAGGATATGGAAGAGTGCTATTGTAGCAGAATAGCATAATGATGATATCCTAATGGATTTGGAAAGAACTACAAGGAGATGGAAGAGTGCTATTGTAGTAGAATAGAGTAAGGTGTTTAAGCCAGAGGTCACAGGTTCGAATCTTGTAGGGATCGAGTTATATTTTTCCGTTTCCAATCCCTGGAGAAGAAAGGCATAATGATGATGTCCTAATGGAGTTGGAAAGAACTACAAGGAGATGGAAGAG
>JASDQU010309069.1:131954-186274 GCA_032191745.1 Picea mariana
TCGTGTGACAGAGGGACGAAATGATGAAGATTTTTTCCCACATCCTTCAATGCCTGCCGATAGTAACAGACACATTTTCATCAAGCGGCCACTTTGGATGAACCTCTTCCTTCAAGGTACAAATTAATTTTGATATTCTAGTATTTGAAGGTCAGATAGATGCAGATGCCTTAGACAAATGGTTGAATATGCTAGAAGGTTATTTCTCTGTTCACAATTTTTCCGACAGGGAAAAAATCACCTTTGCACTCCTCAAGGCTCTCCCCCATATCAAACATTAGTGGGAAACTTACAGGGAGCAAAGTTTCACAGAGGAATATGGAATATATGGGGTCGGGCCCACTTGGGATTTTTTTTGTGGATGCGGTCAAGGAACAATACTACCCTGTTGATAACTATGAAGAACAATACATGATATGGACCACACTGCGATAAGAGAAGAGCCAAATAGTGCCAGAGTTCACAAATATTTTCCATACCTTGCGCACCAAGCTGGGTATCAAAGACTTCGAATGACACCTGGTTCTAAATACTGTGGGGCTCTTCATAGGTACATCCAAACCGAAATGGATTTCTTAAACATAGGTTCATGACAACCTTCCACAAACCAAGCATCACAACTTCTCCAACAAGGCACACAACTCACCAAGATTCAGATTCAGAAAACACTTTCCCCTCTTCCTCGAGCACTCAACGCAATGGAGACTATTTCTTCCTAAGGGGGGAGGATTGATCTAGGTCGATATTGGTGGCCACCCACTTGTTCCAACTTCCAACTGGCTCATCTGGACAATTTTCAGTTCAACATGTTTTTTTGTAATGGGAAAATTTCTTTGTAATTGTGGGTTTTGCACTTACAGGGCTATCTTGAAGCCCTACACAACATCCACATGGATATTGGTGGCCTCCCACCTATTTCGACTGATTTATTTTGAAATTTTTTATGTCATTACATCATTTTATACTTCCATGGTCGTTTTGAGTCTCTAAACAATGTTTTCTTAGTTTGCCACAATTAAACTGTAGATAGACTCAGAGTTTGACGACATAATGTGTAGTTCTCGAAAACACCTTTTCAATGGGCTATCACACACCTAAAACAAAGATTATATGCAAACGTTACGACCCCGAGAAGTTAATGTATTAACTTACCCCAACGGGGCCCACATGACTTTTGGCGCTTCATCTCCTAGGGTTAGGTTTTTGGATGTCTAGGGTTTTGACATTTATATTTATCATAAAAAGACCTTCAAAGCCTCATTGTAATCATCTTCTTGTGAATGAACATAGTCGTCATATCTCTTCTCAGAGATAAAGTTGTCACCATTCTAGCGAGTCTTGCACTCTGTATTTTTACAGTCTCTGTACATTTCTTTCATTAATAGAAATCACATATTGTTGTATTTCTTTATTTTTGGTAATTTTTATGTGAATTTCATTATAATATCTCTACCTTTGATGCCTATGAGTACCAAT
This sequence comes from Picea mariana, assembly GCA_032191745.1. NCBI lineage: Eukaryota > Viridiplantae > Streptophyta > Pinopsida > Pinales > Pinaceae > Picea > Picea mariana. The sequence continues at coordinate 133,431 of JASDQU010309069.1, forward strand.
GCTAAAAATACCTCAAGGAAGAATGTGTGGGAGTGATGTTAATGCCTTAAATTACCATCCTCTCAACGCTGAATGACTCACCATTTAGCAGTGGAACATGAACTCTCCATTAATGATGAGACAACTCGACTCCTGGACAATAATTATCATAATCTCCCTTTTAAAACAAGACTTCCCTCCTCTAACCTTATGCCCTTATTTGCTTGCAAGTTAGCAAGCCTATTTTTCGAGGGGACTTATAAAAATGGAAACATTCTAAGTCCCAAATTTATGAAACTATTCTTTGTGAAAGCCTTCTCAAGTGGAGATTCTTTTTGGGATTTTGTTGAAGTGCATTGATTTGATAAGTAATGACAAGTTCCCAACCATTGTGTAGCAACGTGTGCCCCATTATGTTTTAGAATCATCCTAGCTTCAATTAAGTTATCACTACCATTTCTAAATTCAATTAAGTTTCTCCACTTTATGGAAAATAATATTTTATTATTAAGTTTAATAAAAAATTATAAGTTATCACTACCATTTTTCTAAATTCAATTAAGTTTCCACTTGATATGGCAAATAATATTTTATTATTAAATCTAATAAAAAATAAGTTATTATTTGACTATGAAAAAAATTATTGTATATGATTTTGTTGTTTTGTATCTTTTCTAAAAAAAATATATTATTAAGAAAACTTTAGGTAACAAACGTAGCTAATGTGAAGTATCAATTCAAAAATTAAATATTACATAAAATAAAATATCTTCAAATTATATATTTAAAATCATAATATAAATGTTAATTAGAATCTTAATTTATTAATTATCTTGTATTAAATTTAAATATTTTTCTTTACATTATTCAGTGTATAAAATAAAAATGACAATATCATATTATTGTAAATTTCTTATTCAAATATATTCATAAATAAAGAAAATCTCACAAACATTATGAATGATAATTGAACTGATAAAAAAAATAAATTCTTAAAATTTTACATATTCTACAATTATGATTAAGCAATTAATTAAAATATCTCTACATTAAATTAACATTTTATTTTCATTTTTATTTTCATTTTTATTTTATAATTGTTAAATAAAATTATAATAATTATTAAAATCTTTATCAAAACATATTTATAATAAATAAATTTAAATATTTTATATGATAGGAAATATAGCTTGATATTACAAAGTATTACCAAAACATTTTAATATATGCATAAAAAAGTTAATCAAATAATATAATATGAAATCAAGAAATTGATGTTTATATTACAAAATTACATAATTATAATAAATAAATTTAAATATTTTATGTAATAAGAAATATAGCTTGATATTGCAAAGTATTACCAAAACATAACATTTTAATATATACATGAAAAATATTGAAATCAAAAGATTAATATTTATATTGCAAAGTATCTACGAAGCAAATGAAAAATAATAATAATAAATTAATTAAATAAGATTATTAAATAATGAAAATATGTTTTTTATTAATAATCACCAAAGTGTTGTATTTCAGTATTGATTTGTTTTATTTTGATCATTATAGATCGTATAAAAACAAATCATAAGTCCTTTATAGAGGCATTAATGTGTACCTTTATACAGTTTCATTGATGGCGTAAAGATTAAATATTCTCATTATAAAACGACTTGGAGTGTTATTATGGAATTGCTATTCATATTTGTTGAATTTCAATATTTGTAATTAGTATTTCATTACAATTCTTAATGTCTTTATTATTCTTTATAAATAATGATGACATCATTATTTATGTCCTTAGGACTGATAGCACTATTATTCGCATCATTATAAGACTAAGCTTGTACAAATTCAAACCAATAATGTGATTGAAGTCATTTTTCTTTAATGATGGTGCAAAGCTTGGTTAAGCCATGCATTTGTATYAAGGGAAAAAAAAATGAAATAASATATGTTTGCTTAAAATAATAATTTAGATAGCAAATAACTAATTAATAATTTATTGTTTAGATGGTGTTTGTTAGAATTTAATATCTCAAATTAACTAAATAAATTTAGAAATTAGTTTAAATAATTATTTTTATTTATTTAAACTAATTGTTAAATTTTTATAAAAATAATTATATAATTAGTTAAATATTCTTAAATTGTTAAATTTCTATAAAAACCAAATAATGTCTCTTATGAATAAAAGTTAAACAAAAAAAAAAGATGAAACATTGATTGGCTATCCACTTTATTTTAACTACAAAAGAAGAGTATTGATTGATATGAACTAGTTGTTATTTTTTAAACATCAAATAGAATAAACCTTTAAATAATTTAATTATATGATTTCAATGATGAAAATAAACTCTTTAATTTTAGTTGGGAAACAAAATAATTATTTGTATTAAGTTAAGGCATAAATATTATAAAGGATTAACTCTTATTTGTTAATCATGAATAATGTCTAAATTTTAATGATGGTTTTGTAATGATGTAGATCAAGCATAGAAGTTTATCTGAGAATCAAAGATGAGGATGAAAGAGAGAAGTTAGGGATGAAGATTGGTTGAGAGATTCATGGAGAGATTTAAGGAGATATTGTGGAGGTAGTTATGTATATGGTTGAACTAAAAACTTGATTATGACATTGTTGTTATGGTCACTTATTGTTATATAAAGGGACCAATTGTACAATAGAACACACACAATAATGGTTTGATTTAATATAATTTTCTCCTTCGGCAGTTTCTTGAGTATAAACTCCTTATGTCACTTTCTTCATATATGTTTGTGTATGTTTTCTACTGGTTATTAAAACCAACATTTGGTATAAGAGCTATGGCATTCAAATTCTGGCTATGAAAATTTCAAGTCTATTTGACTATTGAGGTTTGTGCTCCTTACTTAGTTATGTGATCATGAAGAAGTTTGTTGTATGTTGCTAACATATGAGGTACATTGATTAGTTGTATTAATTGCTCCATTCACATGACAATTTGCTAGTGTTGACATGTGATTGTGAAGGATATGATCACTGTTGTAATGGTGATCCTAGATGAGAATGATCGCTTGCAAAATAAGAAAGAATATTTCTATCAAAGGTCGTGTAATGTGCATTTGATGAAGGAAGTGTTGCTTGGAAGATGCAACTACAAGTTGCAAAAGGGAGGCATGTAGTAGCTATTGCAAAATTGCAAGCTATGAAGAAGGAATTAGAAAACCTGAAAGAAGAATACTTGCACAAGGTTCTCAATTGTTCTAGTGTTTGAATCTTGACATGTCGAGTAGAGCATGTGTGCCTCTTCCTATAATGTACCAAATGCTTAAAATATCATAATAGATCAGAAGTACACACCATGTACAAAATGTGAACATGGAGAACAACTCCAAGATAGATAAGTTATACAATAAATCCTTAAAGAATAGGAGAACCTCCTCCAAATAACCAATTACATTCATACAACACAATTCATATCTCTACAATAATGAATACATGATCTCTCTATATACCTATTCACACCTACACATGAGGTCTCTTTACTATTAGGCCACCCTATTACATATATATTTACACATTACATGTACATTTGGCAACATATATGCACCCCCTTGGGGTCATATTGTTAGAAAAATAGGTGTTCTTGTTTCACCATAGACAATATAGCAATATTGTCACCCAACCATAGGCACAAAGGCCACCCCCGAGCACCTTAACCTTGACAGATAGAATAATTCCAGAAGCAATCCAATAGCCAACCAAGGTAGCACACCTTTCTCCAAGGCTAGCACACCAAGCAAGAATAACCAAAGACCAAGCAGAAAGTCCAAACCATAACCAGGAGAAAGTCCAAGCCAAAACCAAAATGCCAGTTGCAGCAGTTGCAACTGCAACCCTCTCCAAACTTGCGCACAACTAGTCTTATGCAGTTGTGAGAGTGTGTATATCAAATGAGCTCTAGCGCCCTCTATTTATACTAGTCTGTCTCACTTGACTGGATCGAATTCTCTTTTTGGAGGCTAATAACTCAATATTAAATCTTCTCTTGAGTCAACTTGTCTCCTAGGGTTATTATCCAACGTTTTAGGGTTTCTCTTGCTTCCCAGAATATTCTAGTCTTGTCAGAGGTTACACATGGAGGTTAATACCTCCCGTAGCTACCATAATATCAACACTCCCTCCTAGCTAGGGAGGTATTAAAGGCAATGGTCTTGAGCACAAACAGACCATTCAATCAGTAGCATCATCATAGCCACACAGGCTATCTCATGATCAAATCATGAGCACCATAATCACTATCAATATCATTTGATAGCATCAATTGCATCATCTCTCGAAGCCATACTCCATCTAGGTAATCAAGCATGATGTTGAATAAGTCACTCACTCCATAGAGTGATACAAGAACCATTCTTCTAATACAGACATATTTCCTAGAAGAATAATTGTTCCAATAGATGTTGGAAGCCATGCTATGGGCTACAAGGACTATTCTTCTAATCCAGACATACGTCCTAGAAGAATAACTATCATGGACCATTTTCCACAGGGAGAATGTATGTCCATCAGCTTACTGACTATCCGTCTAGCTGGTAATCATATCCAACACTAATGATAGTCTCCATGGCAATCAGAACAATGCCATTCAATAGAACATAATTGTGTCTATCCATAGTAGTACACAACTAATATCGAGTGGTACACAACCACACCTAGTAGCACACAACTACTAACCAATGACACATAGTCACAACCAGTGGAATACATCCACCACAGTGGCATACAACTATTGTCCAGAGACATATAGTCTCCACAATAATCATATCATCTGATATCAATCTGCAACAATATCATGATACAAACTGAGTCATCTGGGTCATTCTTCCACTCACATTTGTGAGATATGGAAGAACATCTGCCCTCAGAAAGTAAAACATCAACCATGGGTATCTGGACTATTCTTCCACAACATAGAAGAATAATTGTCCTTTCTAAGCCTGGACCATTCACCTAATTGGGCCATTCCTTCGACACTAATCATAGTGCAACCTAGAGAGAATGAGTCTACCCTAGGGAATTCTTGTCCTTGATTGTTGAACCTGAACCATTCACCTAAATGGGTCATTCCTCCGACACTAATCATAGTGCAACCTGGAGAGAATGAGTCTGCCCTAGGTAATGATTGTTCAGACCATTTCCTATGGAAATGACTGTCCTGCACCAACCTCCAAAACAAAGCATTTCTTGAAACTTCTCACAACTGTGAACTTCGAAGGAATGACCGCTTGACGAGGCATACCATTCTACTTGACCACTATTCAAAGTGACTTCAAAGAAGAATGATTGTCTTAGACCATTCCCCCACATTGGCCACAAGGGGAATCATTGTCTTTGGTACATCAACAATCTATCGGATCATTTTCATTACAAAAATGACTATCCGATCTGGACCATTTTCCAAACTGGAAAATTCCTGTCCATTAGAAATATCGAACCACTTTTCGAACTGGGAAGGGACTTCCCAACCTGGATCATTTTACGAAGTGGAAAATGACTGTCCATAAATCAATAACATCTTAGTGCTCCTTCCCAACCTGGGAGTAATCACTTCCTTTTCCAATAAGGAAGTCATCTCCATGAGCCCCAACTTATCTCTTAAGTACACAAACTTTTCATCTTGGATAGAGGCTTTACCACAATATCTGCTATTTGCTCATCTGTGGAGATATATTGGAGAACCACTTCTCTCTTTTGGACTTTATCACATAGAATATAATTCTTGATCTCAATGTACTTCAACCTGTCATGGAACATCGGTTTCTATGAAAGCTTCACATGGATCCGATCATTACAATATATCATGGTCGAATTCAACACTTGATAAGACGGTCCAGAAACCAACTTACAGAGCCACATTGCTTCTGTACAAGCATCACAAGCTGCAATATACTCTGCTTATATAATGTTGAGTGCAACAGAATTTTGTTTCCTACTATCCCATATATCGTGGCAAATCTCAAACTAAAACATATCCGAGTAACACTTCTTCTGTCATCTGCACTCCATGTCCAATCTAAATCAATAAACTCATGCAGTTGTATGTCATAATTTAAAAGTCCCACAAAAAAAAATCCGACTGGGTATACTCCAAATATATTAACGAGCCAATTAATTGTCAATACAAATATAAGTGGATTAGAGTCTCTTCAACTTCTTCAGATCTATTATCATGGGAGTTTGCCATGTGTTAGCACATAGAATTGTAGGGGTCAAAAAGAACCACTTTGGTTTTGTTTTTGAGTCACACCTTTGATCCTTACAACATTACCTTGACATGTCACACCTCCATGTTGTACACAACATTCTCTTTGTCATCATTTATCCGTTTAAGTGTCAAGTCAAAGTCAGGTGTATGCGCTGCCAACTCACTAGGAGAGTTCACAACGTACTCTAAGTACATCATGCTTTCATCTGTCATCATTGCAAATTAAAGAACCATGATAGAGGATATTTCATTGCTTTCAACACCATATTTAACTAATTTTTCAGGGATAATGTCATCGAATCTCCTAATAGTCTCCTTGAAGTATGCAATTCTTGTTTGAATCAGGCGTTGCAAACTGGTAAACAGGCACTGCGAACTGGCACTGTGAACTGGCTGAAGAGGAGGGTTGGAGGTTGGACAAGTTGCAAACATCCCTGTGCAAATTCAAAGACATCAGCATCAAGCCTAGGTTCACCAGGTACTCCATGAGATTTTTCATGTTGTTTAAGGGTTGAGAGAGGGGTTTTTGTTGGTTTATCTATTGGCGCTGCAAACCCTCTGTTTCTAGAATTGGTTGAAAACCCTCGTTTTCTACATCATTTTGAAGTGTAATCTTAATCCATTGAAGGAGACCTCTATCATCCTAAAGTATATGGTCAAATTTCTCGTTTCATGCATTTTACAACATTTTTGGTGATGGCTATGTTTTGTAAGCCATGATTATTATTTTGGGTGCTTTCCTTTAATCATTATTATTAAGATTATGAAGTTTACAACATTTTTGGACACCTGATACAGTTTTGGGATGTTAAGATTTTGGCAAAAGTGAAAAGGGCTGCTACAAGAAAGTTCGCAACACCTGGTGCCGCGAACTGAGAATTTATGACAGTTTGTAAGAAATTAGCACACAACAAAGAGTTGTTTTTCTCATAACTTTTTAATGCCAATCTGAGTTTCTATGAAACTTGGCGTGGAGGAAAACCATGATGTTTTTTACTTTCTTACAAAACATCAGCCCGACCCAGTTTGTATTTTGGGAGAAAATACAAAATCATCACCTACAGGAAAGTTCACAGCGTATGTTGTCATAGGCGTTGCGAACTCTAATAGTCTGGCAAATTCGAGCTATGGGAAGGCTGCTAGCTATCAGGAAAGTTTTAAATGGTCTCCTAGGAGTTAGTCAGACATGAGGGACATGTGTTCCATCTCGAGATCAAGCAGAGTGACCTGTTTCAAAAGGCATTTATCACAATAGGCAAGATCCCGAAAAATAGGAATTTGTTAGGTTTTTGTTGGAATCTTTTGTAACAAGACTCCTAAATGGAGGAGAATCCTGTGTATCTCCTTGGTTTCAACCTCTTTAGGGTATATAGAGATCATTCACTATGTATGAAAGGGATTTTGAGAAGGAAAGGGTTGGATTCATGATCCAAGAGAGGAGAGAGCTAGAGGAGTAGTCAAGTTGCTCATTTGTAAGCCCAATGGCATGTGTTGTAGGCATTTCTTCCATTAGAGATTCATGAAATTTGTGATACCAGACTGTTTTTATCTTGTTTCCATTCTTTCTTATCATCTTGCTTGAGTAATATTTACATATTTTGAAGATCAAAAGATGGCTTTGGTTAATGGATTCATGAGCTGCAAAGGATTTGTGGTAATTGCATGTTAATCATTGATTATTGTTCAAGCACTCTTTCATCTATCTTACAGAAAGGATCTTTGTTATGTGGATATTCTTATTTTTTTTACCTTCTATTCTTCTACCCATCTTTTCATAATCCTTTTGTATGGTAGGCATCCTAATTGCCTAGGATCTGCAGAATGTTATGACTCCATGCCCAATATAATGTATTTGCAAGCAGTTTCATTCCCTCCCTTGTACTCTTCTCTTTTTGATCCACCAAGTATAACCTTTTTTAATCATTTAAATCAAATGGGTACTGGGCTTATCCTCTAGAAGTTTGAGGGTGATTCTCAATGATAACATTTTTGGCACCGTTGTCGGGGACAAAGTTGAAGTTTTTCCCTGGGAGAACGACAAAGCTTAGATCCAGTCTTTGATGGTGAACAAAGGTTGCTGACAAAGTATAGACTGCATCATTCACCTGACGACTCCATGAAGGAAAGATCCAGTGACGAGTCCACAATTTCAGAATGTCAAAGGCATTTGTTGTTGTTTTGGCTTGGAGGTTTGCACCTCTTAACTTTTCTGCAGTTCCTGGTTTCCCACATCTAGTGCCTCATATATCAGAATGGGGGTATTTTCTACATGTATTAAGAGAAAGGGTGGAGGATAATCTTGCACACCATCTTTTTCAATTTCATCAATGCATGGATCAACTGGATTTTTATCATGAGGATGTATTGGTGAAAATGTTCATACATTCATTAGATGGTGATGCACACCAATGGTATTTCTCACTACCTCATTCTAGCATTTCATCATTGAAGGAATTTCACTTAGCTTTTAAGGAGCATTATAAAGGCATTTTTCAGCTGAATTTCTATTTGAGAATTGTTGTGAGGAGTTTAAAAAGGATATTCAACATACAATAAGTGTTTCCTCATATTATAAAGATGAAATAGATGTTTCTATTGAAGAAATCAAGGAAAACTCATATCTTTCCTTTCCTAGTTTTCCATTGTTGAAAGTAGATTTTATTGACTGCGCTTATGATGAAGAAAATGGTAGCAATGTAGTAGATGCATATGCCCTTGTAACAGATGTCTATAAAAATCATTCCTCTGATGAGATTGTTGTCCCAAATGTTGACAAAGATCAACCTATCCTTGATGAATATTCTGATAATGAAGAGAATATCTTTACTAAAGCACATACAGAGCTTATTAGCGGCCAACCAATATATGATAGTGAAGAAGATAAGGAGTAATTGCAACAACAATTGGAATTATCTTTATCACATATTGATGAGAAGGAAATTCCAAGAATCAACGAGGAAATGTCTATCATTTTTGTACCTGCACTTGCAAAATACATCAAACAACGTATGAGTAGCTGTGAAGTATATGAGGACCATCATTTTATTGATGAATAAACCTTCACAGAGGAGAAAGATAGTTTTCTTAACCAACTAGAAATGTCTTGTCAAAAGTTTCATGATACTGTGGATTTTTACATAGAGTTATATTTTTCAAAGGTTTCTAATGATCCAGTGGTTGGTATGATTTCAGATCATAGTTGTAAGTATCCATTGCTTATTAATCTATTGCTGCAAGATTCATATCACTTGAAAATTCTTTCGAAGAGTTGCATGGAAGGAGTTATTTTCATCAGTTCGATACTCACCTGGTTGCATTGCAAGTATGACTTCAATTAAGAAAAGAAGCTTAGTTGGATAGATTAGTGTAGGAATATATATAAATAAGCTTGCTATGAAAGAATTTGGTTTGCAATGAGTGTTTTTCAGTTTTCAATAAATTATCAGAGGTGCTCTCAAGGCATAGACAGAGTACAGATTGCAGAGATGGAATGGATAAGGCATTGGAACTGCATGTTCTTGGCAGCTCAAAGGGAGCATGCCATCCCCTTTGGAGGTAGATGTTAGCACATAGAATTGTAGGGGTAAAAAATAACCTCTTTGGTTTTGTTTTTGAGTCACACCTTTGATCCTTACATGATTACCTTGACATGTCACACCTCCATGTTGTACACAACATTCTCTTTTTCATCATTTATCCGTTTAAGTGTCAAGTCAGAGTCAGGTGTATGCACTTCCAACTCACTAGGAGAGTTCACAACGTACTCTAAGTACATCGTGCTTTCATCTATCATCATTTCAATTTTGAATTTCAATTTTTTCAGCACCATCTTTAACCATTTTTTTAGGGATCATGTCATCGAATCTCCTAACAGTCTCCTCGAAGTATGCAATTCTTGTTTGAATCAGGTGCTGCGAACTAGTAGACATGCGTTGCGAACTGGCATTGCGGACTGGATGAAGAGAAGGGTTATAGGTTGGACAACTTGCAAACATCCTTGTGCAAATTCAAAGACATCATCTTCAAGCCTAGGTTCACTAGGTACTCCATGGGATTGTTTATGTTGTTTAATGGTTGAGAGAGGGGGGTTTTGTTGGTTTATCTACTGGCATTGCAAACTGGTGCTACAAACCCTCTATTTACATAATTGATTGAAAACCCTTGTTTTCTGCATAATTTTGAAGTGTAATCTTAATCCATTGAAGGAGACCTCTATCATCCTGAAGTGTATGGTCAAATTTCATGTTTCATGCATTTAAAAACATTTTTGGTGATGGCTATGTTTTGTAAGCCATGATTATCAGTTTGGGTGCTTTCCTTTAATCAAGTTTATTAAGATTATGAACTTTACAACATTTTTGGACACTTAATACAGTTTTGGGATGTTAATATTTTGGAAAAAGTGAAAAAGGATTCTATAGGAAAGTTCGCAGTGCTTGGCTCTACTAACTGGTAATTTATGACAGTTTGTAATAAATTAGCACACAACAGAGAATTGTTATTCTTATAACTTTTTGATGCCAATATGGGTTTCTCTGAAACTTGGTGTGGAGGAAAACCATGATGTTTTTTAATTTCTGACAAAAACGCAGCTCGACCCAGTTCATATTTTGGGAGAAAAGACAAAATCGTCACCTGCAAGAACGTTTGCATCACATGTTGTCATAGGCACTATGAACTCTAATAGTCTGACAAATTCGAGCTATAGGAAGGCTTTCAGCTTTCAGGGAAGGTTCAAATGGTCTCCTAGGAGTTAGTTGGACATGAGGGACATGTGTTCCATCTCCAGATCAAGTAGAATGACCTGTTTCAAAAGGCACTTATCACAGTAGGCAAGATCCTGAAAAATAGGAATTTGTTAGGTTTTTGTTGGAATATTTTGTAACAAGAATCCTAAATGGAGGAGGATCCTATATATCTCCTTGGTTTCGACCTCCTTAGGTTATATAGAGATCATTCACTATATATGAACGTGATTTTGAGAAGGAAAGAGTTGGATTCATGATCCAAGAGAGGAGAGAGCTAGAGGAGCAATTGAGTTGCTCATTTGTAAGCCTGAGGGCATGTGTTGTAGGAATTTCTGCCATTAGATATTCATGAAATTTGTGATACCAGATTGTTTTTCTCTTGTTTCCATTCTTTCTTATCATCTTGCTTGAGTAATATTTACATATTTTGAAGATCAAAAGATGCCTTTTTTTAATGGATTCATGAGCTGCAAAGGATTTGTGGTAATTTCTTGTTAATCATTGATTATTGTTCAAGCACTCTGTTAGTCCCTAAAGTTGCACTTCACTATGAGAGGGCAAGTTAGGGCATCATTGGTTTATTGCAAAATGTTTAGGAGGTTTTTATAATTTGTATTTTTAGAATAAGGTGGTTGAAAACTGGCTCAAGGTTAGAACATAACATGAAAATCAAGATCAGAACATAGCATATCCCATTGACTAAGTAAAAGGTAGGCACATAGATGGATTAAACCAATAAGAAAAAGAGAGGATGAAGCCTTCAATTTTTCAACTTCACATAAATTCTTGTCTCAGAATATCATAAAGAAACAAGAACATCAGCTTGAAATCAAAACTTGAAATCAATTCCCATAGCAAATTCTTTATTGTATTAATTATCAATCAAGAAACAAATGCATTGCAGTCTGAATAATGAATTCTAGCATGAAGAGAGAAAAACAGAGTAGAAAAGAGTGTCTAACCATCCATATGCCTTTGCTATTAAGTGTAAAATAGAACATAAATGCCTTTACAATGAGTTTCATAAAACAAGCCCTTTGGATCTCCAATTTTTTGACCTGAACAGAGTCTTTCCTATGCCTATTTAAACTATCCACAAAACCCTCGATCCTATTTTCTAGAGTGTTTTTAATGACTAGATCTAGATAGCATCTATCTATTAGGGAGGTTAGCTCAAAAGAGCATTTACATTCCAAAAATATATCATTGCTCAACAACTTAATATCGTATGATCTTGCAAGCATTACATTCAATTCTACAAAACAGGGATTAGTTTGATCTAGTCATACATTTCAAGGTCTTTGCATTTCACAAGCCAAAATGAGTAGACACCGCCATATTCCCCGAAAACATCAAAATTATGGTTGTACTAATCTTCATGAAACTTCTAGGGTATGATAACAACAATAGCTTTGGCAGTTTTTTGTTTGAGCTTTGTGGAAAAGCACGACATTATGCTAATATAGTCTAAAGTTTATTTCTCTGATTTCTTTGAGCAATGCCCTTTGCTCTTTTTTCCTCTTCTTGAAACCTTGAATTCTTTCTCGTTGACGAGCACTCCATTGTTCTATATGAGTCTTTTCTCTTTTCAACTGTCTCACTGTCTTCTGGAATTCCTTGATCATTTCTTTATCAGTTTTGACTTTGACCTTGAATTCGGGGAACTCTTTAGAAGGTGCAGACTCATTCAAATTTATGGCAACCATGGTTTCTGGAATATCTGATATGTGATCTGAACCTACAAGGTAACCCTTTTTATTTTCAGGGATATCACTGATACCTTTTGCAATTTATTTAGCCTTTGCCAATCTGGTTGTAGCTCTTGTGATAGGTCCTGTAGATGATGAAGCAATCTATTTACCTCTTTTTGTTGGTTTCTTATGCAATGGAGGTCTTTTTGCTTTTTTCCTAGTACCTACTTCAGCATCTTCAGAGTGATCTTCTATAACTATGACGTTTTCTTCTTTGATTGAGGGATTGAACATGGATTTGGAATTCAACCTGTATTTGTTGGTAACCCTAGTAGAATTCCTTCTAGGGTTTTGAGACACAGGCACACCTTTATTCTTTGTGCTTTTAACTACAAATCTCTTTCTACTGGTTGAAGGTGATTCATGCTTGACTGTAGTTTGAATATCAAAATCTTCATCTGAATCTTCTTCCCCTTTAACATCTTCCTCATAAAAAATTTCGATTTCTGGATCCAATTTCGGTCTTTTACCTCTGGTATTCCTCATCACCCTGATAGTAGGCACTTCCTGTTTAATAGGGGTTTCATCAATTGAAATATTTTGTTTCTGTGTGACAGTCTTTTCTCCTTTGCCTTTCTTCTGTTTGCTGGACTGTGGGTCATGATTTAAGGATTGCATGAGCCAGCTCCAGGGTTTCTATTATTCTCTCAGAGCAGACACGAATAGAGTCTTAATTAAGACCTGATGAAACAGGCTGCTCTTTGCATTGGAGGAGAGTGACTGCACTCTTTTTGACATTTTTGTCAAGCTTTTGAGTAGAAAGTAATGCAGATTTAAAGGATAATCACCATTTAGATGCATTAATAACCTAATGTGATAGATATAAATTAGTGAAAATCTGCCTTCGCAGGTGATATACCTATGGATAACAATCAGAGTAGTGTGCCATTATGGTCTAATCCAACTGTGAGGAACTCCCTTTCTCCAATTCGAATTTTGTTTATTTGGAAGAAAGAATTGATTGACAAACTCTATAACCACATGCTCCTTCTTCCACCATCGTTCTCCTCCAACCACCAATCTGAAATCTTTGGAAATTGTTTGTTATGTCACCGGCATTAGCAGCTTCTCGATCTCCACTTCATAACCATCAAAGTTTTGTGAAAACTCCATAGAGACCTGTTCGTCGTGACCTTGGAAAGTGGTGAGGAATTCGAAACAACCTATGTCTCTGAACCTTTATGCCATCTGAGGATAAGCTTCGAGAAGTTTGGCACCCTCGGGTTCTAATCTGACCACTTGTCCACTCCTCTTAGGCACCATCAAAACACAATGCTACAACTGACACTGCTCGGATTCTGAATATGCTACCTGCAATCTGTTAATATATAACCGTTCTCCTGAGAAAACATATGCGCTTAAAATTCAGCAAAATCAGGACAAAGAGTGACTATTTCAATCAATGATCTTTGGGAATTGAACGATTTGAAATGAGTCCTTTGCAAGTACAGAGTGATCCAATCATGTAACGGTTTGAATCATCAAATGATTCGAGAGCCATCGTGGGACACATGCGAACTCTTAGTCCACGATCTGGGTAATCATAACGAAATCTGGGTGGCGACCGCATATTAAGGCATGATTATATTTGCACTATGGGAATAATGTTATTCCAGTAGCGCTATTAATGACTTAGCATAATTTGAATTTGTAAAATTCAAATAGGCATATGAAGTGACACATTATTCAAACCATGTCTTAAAACTCCAAACTTAAAGAAATTATCCAAAAAGCTAAAACGCAAACCATAACAAGATGAAAACAATGATTTTAATCAAACGAAAGCAGATAATGAAGTGCGGGTAGGAAGGGTTTAGGATTGGGATTTCTCATAAAATCAACAACAAAATTAGAGACTAACACTGGCTCCTTCTAGGGATGGAGTTTTAATAATAAACTCCACGAACTGTAGACCAATGCCTTTTCCTTTATTTCTGATTCACTGATCTCCCTACATATGTCAGTCTTTATTCGCAACATAACTATAAAAACAAGTCCATTGGGTATATGGAGTCTTTATTGAAAAGAATACCTACTATACTAACTGAAAACCTGATGAGTCTTTAGAGAAAATAGTTCTTCAAGAACCTCCCATTCACTGGGCCTCCAAAAGTGTCTATGTTGTCTAAATTATGCAGGAGAAAAGTGTTATTGTCCATTACCTTGGCTATTCTGAAAGGACCATACCATAGGTTATCGAACTTACCATGTTTTTTTTTATCCTCTCTCCTGGCATCCCATCTTAACACCAAATCTCCCTCATTGAAAACGTCTTTATTAGTTCCCTTATCGAATGTAGCCTTGACTTTGCTCTAGTGAGCATCGGCTTTCTGATTCACCTGTTCTCTGACTTGCTAAACTTCAATCATCTGAAAAATTCTCCTTTGGAGATCGTTGGGTTCTTCTAACTCTTCTTGTAAAAATTTTAAAACTGGTAGGCCCAATTGAGTTGGAAGAATAGATTCTGTCCCATATACCATCTGGAAAGGAGAGGTCCCAATAGACTTCTTGTTGTTGATACGATAAGCCCATAGGGAAAAGTTTAACTTGGAATCCCAAGATTTTTTATTTTCTGCTAGTAGTTTTTTGATAATCCTTATCAGAGTCTTATTGGAAGATTCTGCTAACCCTTTCCCTTGGGGGTAGTAGGGAGTAGAATGAACCAATTTGATACTATACTTATTCCAGAATTCAATCATGGAATTCGATTTAAAAGCCCGTGCATTATCAGTGACTAGTTTTTTAGGACAACCAAACCTGGAAAAAATATATCCTTATAGAAAGTTCATGATTACCTTGTTTGTTGCATTCTGAGTCAGAATTGCTTCGATCCACTTCGTAAAGTAATCAGTGGCTGTAAGGATCCATATATGTTGTCCTGATGATGAAGGATTGATCTCTCCGATGAAATCCAAGCCCCATTGTTGGAATGGTCCATGCGTGACGATTGGTTTTAAAGGCAAAGACATAAGTTTCTGCTTTCCAACAAATTTCTAACAAGGTTCACATGCCCTGACCCGAACAAAAATATATGAGAATATAACAGGACAACAATAGCTTGCCCTAAGAATCTTGAAGGCAGTAGCCTTCCAATGGTGATGGCCTCCACACACACCATGATGTAGATCATAAAAAAAAATGTTCAGCTTCTTTTTCATCAACACACCTTAACAAGAAACCATTAGGATCTTTCCAGAATAAGATCTGATCAATAATGCAAAACTTCACTGCTTTTAACTTTAATGATCTGAATTTTGATTTATCCAACTCTGGGGGAGATTGAAAATTCAACAGAAAAAATACGATATCTTTGTACCATGGTGAAGAAACATACTTGTTGTTTACCTATGAATTTGTTTCTTCAATCTGGAAAGAAGAATCCCGTGTCTTGTCTGAAAGATGGTACAACCCAATTGCTTTGCAATTAGATTCTGTCTTTAATTTGGCAAGGCCTTGACCTTTTATCAGTTGAGTAGGTTTTATGGTGAGATCATACTCCAGGATTTTTGTTATCCATTCCCTCTCTTTTCTTCACAGTCAGGCTGATCCAATATTTCTTTGACGACACTACTTGGGACATAATCCATGATCTCAGATTGAAGGATATATACTCTAAAGGACTTCAGAGCCTTTACCAGGGCATAAGCCCATTTCTCCATTATGTCATACTTCAATTCAGAGTCTCTGAGGGTTTTGCTAAAGAAGGAGATGGGCTGCTCATATCCTTGCTAATTTCTTTGCAGGAGGACAACAACTATGGTGTTTTCTTATGCAAATGAGAAAATCATGAATCCTTTGAAAGAATCTGGACTAATGAGAACAGGGGATTGAACAAGAGCCTTCTTAATTCTTTCAAAAGATTCTTTAGCTTCAAGTATCCACTTAATTTCTTCATTCTTTTTCAACATGTCAGTAATGTATTTGATAATCTCTGCAAAATTAGGTATAAATCTCCTCAAAAAATTAATTTTACCAATGAAGGACTGAATAGACTTCTTGTTTCACGGAATATCTATTTGTTGGATAGCCTTGACTCTTTCTGGATCTATTTTAATACCTTCAGGGGAAACAATATTCCCTAAAAGATTTCCTTCCTCCATGTCAAAGTGTGATTTTTTAGGATTAAGTGATATGCCATACTTTCTGCATTTCTCAAAAGTCTGCTTCAAGTGCTGTAAATGTTCTTCATCAGATGCTGAAAATATAGTGACGTCGTCGAGATAAATAACCACAAACTTGTCTTTTTCACCAATAAAATCAATATCCATAGCCCTTTGAAATGTGGCTCCTGCATTCATCAGTCCAAAGGGCATCGTTTCGTACATAAAAGTGCCCCATGGAGTGGTAAAAGATGTTTTCTTTTTATCTTCCTCCACTACTGATATTTGATTGTACCCTAAGTATCCATCAAGCATAGAGATCCTCTTCATGCCAACAACTCTCTCTAAGATATGATCCATTTTTGGTAATGGATAATTGTCTTTGAAGGAGCACCTGTTCAAATTCCTAAAGTCCACACAGAGCCTTATCTCTCTGTTCTTCTTCTTGAAAGGCACAAGGTTGGCTACCCATTCACTGTATCTCAGTGGCACTATGATTTTGGCTTCTAATAGTCTTTTCAACTCCTTTTCTATTATGGGTAACAATAGAGGATTAAATTGCCTAGACTTTTGCTTAACAGGTTTAGAACCAGGTTTCAGAGGAATTTTGTGTTGTATGATCTCTGTATCAAACACTTTCAAATCTTCATAAGACCAGGCGAATATATATGAGTATTGCTTCATTAACTCAACATATGTTCTTCTCTGTTTCTGTGACAATTTATTATATATTTTGACCAACCTGGGATTTGTATCAAGACTGATGTCACAGTCCACTACATCTGTTTCTTCTGTTTGGATAACAACCTTCTTGGAAATATCATTGTGATCGAACAACCTATCTAGTGGAACCAAACCTTTAGGTAGATGGTTTGTCTTCAGTTCAGTGATTTTGTGCCCAACAACAGTATCTTGAAGGACATCTGCAACATGTATTTCCGCTTCACCATTTTCATCATCCTGATCTATTGAAATGTTAGAAAAATCTTCAATAGTTTTCAAAAATATTTGAATTTCCTCATCATCTTTAAAGACCTGCCAATGTTTTATATTATCTAGTATTGAGGGTCTGTGTCTAACCTCAACTTCAAACTTCAGATTAGGAAACATTGGAGTTTTAAAATTGCTAGCTGCAAGTGCCAAAGAGTCAGCCTGCTGATTTAAATTTCTGTGCACAAAAGTAATATTGAATGCCAAAAAGAAATTATCCACATAATCCCACACCTCATTTATATACTGTTTCAACCTTTGCTATTTGGTTTGATATATATTTTTGATCTGATGAATAATTAATTCTGAATCTCCAAAAACAGAAAGTTTATCTATACCCATATCTTTTGCAGCTTTCAAACTTAGCAGTAAGGCTTCATACTCATTGATGTTATTGGTGGTATCAAATTCAAGTTTATATGACATAGGAACCACCTCCTTAGTAGGGGAAATGAAGACAATCCCAGCTCCGGAACCTTCTTTAGAACATGCTCCATCAAAAACATTTTCCAAATAAAATTATCTTCACTGTCTCCAACTGCAGTTGTTGTCTTCCTAACTGATACTTCTACCATTTCATCACTCATATGAAAAATAGAAGAACCAAGATCGTCTTCTACAACATATATAGGATGGTTAGTGGGGTTTTTATGATCACTTACCAAATAAGCTAGTCTTACTTCTCTGTATAATCTCCATTGTTCCCCACCAAAAATAGGTATGGTTGCATAACTAAGATCCATCTGTAGAGTACCACCTACTTTCTTGGCCCAAGATCTTGAAAGAAGCATTCCAAATTTTGGTGGTATGTCAGCCACAATAACATCTAATACCACACTTTTCATAGGTAATTAGGAAAGAGTAACAACCACATATTTCATAACTCCAAGGCATTTGACTTTCTTGGAGTCAAAAGAATATAGATCGTGATATGGTCTAGTAATCTCCAACCCTAATTCTTCTATCACCACCTTAGACATGACATTATGCGAGGCACCAAAATCCATTAGGAAGCTGTGCAATATCTTGTTATGGACATTTAATGAAATGTAGAATGGGGAAGAGGCATCAATTATGTCTTCAATGTGAGGTCCAATAGTTACATCAGAGTTTCCATCTTCTAGATTGACTGTATCTGAAAAGGTAACTTGAGCTGGAGACTGTAGAGCCTTGAGGACAGTCTTTCTAAAGGGTTATGTTTTCATGAGTTTTAACAATGGCACTGAAATCTTGATTTTGTTGATTTCATGTTCTAAACTGAAAGAAGAAACATTTCTTTCTGGTTCCTTTATGTCAGCAGTATTATCCTTGGCAGGTTGTTTCAATGGTTGATTGGATTGAATCTTAGGACTTTCTTTAATAATTCCCTTTTTAACTAGAGTACTGGCCTTCTTTGTGGAAATAGGTGTATCCATTGTAGGTGCATTTGAACCAGATCTGAGGAGATTATATTTCTTCCTTTTAGGTTCCTTTTGGATGATCTCATCAACATCCCCTTCCTCAAACTGGTTAAAAATCAAAGCATCTTCATAATCCTGCTGTGTCACATGCATAGGAGATGCTTCAGAATCATTTAGGTGAACTACAAAGTCATATTCTGTATCATCTTCATCCTCCTGCTCATATACTGCATTATTCTGAAAAGGAGGCAAAACCTTTTGGTCATCTTGATTTTTTCTTTCCCTTGGTAAGATTTGAGGTGCATTGTTCGGCCTCCTGTACTGATTTTGGTTTTTGTATCCACCCTCTTGTGTAGGTCTACTGGGTTGTTTTTGTTCCATATTCAACCTTGCCATCTCAGATGTCATAGTTTTCAACATCTTATCCATTTCATCCATCTTAGAATCAGATGTTGTATTAGATGATGAAGGCAACTCTTCTTTTTTCTTTTTTCTATCTCTATCATTCCTAGACTTCAATTTGTTTGCTGCTAATATGTTTGATTCTACCTCAATAGCAGCATCTTGCATCAGGTTGAGGGTAGAAACCCTTCTTTATCTAAGAAACAAGGAAAATTCAGCATCGAAAGCATTGACACAAGTGATTTTAGCTGATGTCTCTGAAGGTTTAATCTCCTCTGGAATTTTACCATACATCTGGTTAAATCTTTTGGTAAAATCAAGTATTGATTCACCTTGTTTCCTTTTTAAAGCCCCAAATTCAGTGATGTATTATAAAAAGTCTTTCTTGTCTCCCCAATGTTTAATAAAAACATCATATAAGGCTACACTATCAGCAATTGAATTAGGAGGCAAACTCCTGAACCACTTTCTTGCTTCCCCATTTAGACTCTGCACGAACAATCTCATCCACACATTAGCATGTTCTACATTGAAATTATCTGCAAAACTATAAAATGAACTCAAATTCTTATCAACAGTAACTGCTCCATCTCCATTGAATCTGGGCAAGTATCTCATATAATCATTTGGTGGAAAGGCAAACATGACTTATGGAAGAATCAAAGGGGCATACCTTGCTGCAACAATTTCATCCATTCTGTTTGCAACCATATTTTCTATCTTTAACGTTTGAGTTTTGGGAGTAAGTAAGGTTGGTGATGTTGGAGATGAAACTGTCCCTGGTGTATGAAAACTTAACTGTACTGTTACTGAAACTTGATCTATAGCAAATAAGGATTTCTCTTCTGGACTATGATCAGATGAAGGGCCTAGAAACAAAAGATTTTCAAAAGAAAAAAATGTGTTTTAAATTCTTCAGATGAAAGAGATCCAAGAGACGAAGAAGGTGTCTCTAGTTCACTCTTAATGTTTGTGTTGTGATCTCCCAAACTTTCAGTCACATGCAAGGTCTTTGAATACTACTGTTTAACGAGTTCAGTAAGTAACTTCCACTGTTCTAGATTTAATTATGAGATAGTTGAATGGAATGAAACTGTATCAGGATCAATAATAGGTTTAACTTCTCTTTCAGGAATCACCTCCTCATCTACTTGGGTTTTGGTGATTTCAGAGTACTGTTCTTGAAAATTTTCTGAAGACAATTTTCCCTTTGAGAGAGAAGACTATCCAGAAACAACCTTAGGTTTTCTTAATAACTTTTCAGGATCTGGAACTGCTGCAACAAACTCAGGACCTAGATTTTTTCTGTTTACTGGTGTCTTAGTAGATGATGAAGAAGTTAGAGGATTTTTAGGTCCTTTACCTTCACTTTTAGGAGCCATAATTCCCGCAGAGGAGTCGCCAGGTGAATAATAGCAGTCTTAAATAATGTCCAAAATCTTGTTCACCATCAAGATTTGAATCTAATCTTGTCGTTTCCCTAGGGAAGATATCTTCGTTTCTTCGTCCCCGAAAACGACGCCAAAATATGTTAGTCACTAAATATGCGCTTGACTGTGAGAGGGCAAGCTAGGGCATCACCGGTTTATTGCAAAATGTTTAGGAGGTTTTTATAATTTGGTTTTTTAGAATAAGGTGGTTGAAAACTGGCTCAAGGTTAGAACATAACATGGAAATCAAGATCAGAACATAGCATATCCCATTGACTGAGTAAAAGGTAGGCACATAGATGGATTAAACCAATAAGAAAAAGAGAGGATGAAGCCTTCAATTTGTCAACTTCACATAAATTCTTGTCTCAGAATATCATAAATAAACAAGAACATCAACTTGAAATCAAAACTTGAAATTAATTCCCACAACAAATTCTTTACTGTATTAATTATCAATCAAGAAACAAATGCATTGTAGTCTGAATAATGAATCCAAGCATGAAGATAGAAAAACAGAGTAGAAAAGCGTGTCTAACCATCCATATGACTTTTCTATTAAGTGTCAAATAGAACATAAATGCCTTTGCAAGGAGTTTCACAAAACAAGCCCTCTGGATCTCCAATTTTTCGACCTAAAAATAGTCTTTCTTCTGCCTATTTAAACTATCCACAAAACCCCGATCCTATTTTCTAGAGTGTTTTTAATGACTAGATCTAGATAGAATATATCTATTAGGGAGGTTAGCTCAAAAGAGAATTTACATTCCAAAAATAGATCATTGCTCAACAACTTAATATCGTATGATCTTGCCAGCATTACATTCAATTCTACAAAACAAGGATTAGTTTGATCTAGTCATACATTTCGAGGTCTTTGCATTTCACAAGCCAAAATGAGTAGACACTGCCATATTCCCTGAAAAACATCAAAATTATGATTGTACTAATCTTCATGAAACTTCTAGGGTATGATAACAACAGTAGCTTTGGCAATTTTCTGTTTGATCTTTGTGGTAAGCACGACATTATGCCAATAGAGTCTGAAGTTTATTTCTTTGATTTCTTTGAGCAATGCCCTTTGCTCTTTTTTCTTTTTCTTGAAACCTTGAATTCTTTCTTGTTGATGAGCACTCCATTGTTCTATATGAGTCTTTTCTCTTTTCAACTGTCTCACTGTCTTATGGAGTTCCCTGATTCTTTCTCTATCAGTTCTGACTTTGACCTTGAATTCGGGGAACTCTTCAGAAGGTGCATGCTCATTCAGATTTATGGAAACCTTGGGTTCTCTTAATTTAACTTGGTATTTAGAAACCAATCATGAGCTGTGTTCTTCATCAAAACTTGTTGAATCCATGGCTTCTGGCATATCTGATATGTGATTTGAATTTACAAGGTAACCCTTTTTATTTTTAGGGATCTCACTGATACCTTTAGCAATTTCTTTAGCTTTTGCCAATCTAGTTGTAGCTCTTGTGACAGGTCCTGTAGATGATGAAACAATCTGTTTACCTCTTTTTTCTGGTTTCTTATACAATGGAGGTATTTTTTCTTTTTTCCTAGTACCTGCTTCAGCATCTTCAGAGTGATCTTCTATAACTATGACATTTTCTTCTTTGATTGAGGGATTGAACATGGCTTTGGACTTCAACCTGTATTTGTTGGTAACCCTAGTAGAATTCCTTCTAGGGTTTTGAGACACAGGCACACCTTTATTCTTTGTCCTTTTAACTATAGAGATCTTTCTACTGGTTGAAGGTGATTCATGCTTAACTGTAGTTTGAATATCAAAATCTTCATCTGAAGCTTCTTCCCCTTTAACATCTTAGAAAAAATTTTGATTTCTGGATCCAATTTCAGTGTTTTACCTCTGCTATTCCTCGTCACCCTGATAGCAAGCACTTCCTCTTTAACAGGGGTTGCATCAATTGAAATATTTTGTTTATGTGTAACAGTCTTTTTTCCTTTGCCTTTCTTCTGTTTGCTGGGCTGTGGGTCAGGATTTAAGGATTGCATGAGCCAGCTCCAAGGTTTTTGTATTTCTCTCAGAGAAGACACGACTAGAGTCTTAATTAAGACCTGATGAAACATGCTGCTCTTTGCATTGGAGGAGAGTGACTGCACTCTTTTTGACATTTTTGTCAAGCTTTTGAGTAGAAAGTAAGGCATATTTAAAGGACAATCACCATTTAGATGCATTAATAACCTAATGTGATATATATAAATTAGTGAGAATCTACCTTCGCAGGTGATATACCTGTGGATAATGATCAGAGCAGTGTGCCATTCTGGTCTAATCCAACTGTGAGGAACTCCCTTTCTCCAATTCGGATTTTGTTTATCTAGAAGCAAGAATTGATTAACAAACTCTATAACCACATGCTCCTTCTTCCACCGTCGTTCTCCTCCAACCACCAATCTGAAGGCTTTGAAAATTGTTTGTTCTGTCATCAGCATTAGCATCTTCCCAATCTCCACTTCATAACCATCAAATTTCTGTGCAAACTCCATAGAGACCTATTCGTCGTGACCTTGGAAAGTGGTGAGGAACTCGAACCAACCTGCGTCTTTGAACCTTTGAGCCATATAAGGATAAGCTTTGAGAAGTTAGGCACCCTCGGGTTCTAATCTGACCACTTGTCCGCTCCTCTTAGGTGCCATCAAAACACAATGCTACAACTAGCACTGCTCAGATTCTGAATATGTTACCTGCAATCTGTTAATATATAACCATTCTCCTGAGAAAACATCTGCGCTTAAAATTCAGTAAAATCAGGATGAAGAGTGACTGTTTCAAACAATGATCTTTGAGAATTGAACTATTTGAAATGATTCCTTTGCAAGTACAGAGAGATCCGATCATGTAACGCTTTGAATCATCAAATGATTCGAGAGCCATCGTGGGACACATGCGAACTCTTAGTCCACGATCTGGGTATTCATAACGGAATCTGGGTGGAGGCCGCATATTAAGGCATGATTATATTTGCGCTACGGGAATAATGTTATTCCAGTAGCGCTATTAATGACTTAGCATAATTTGAATTTATAAAATTCAAACAGGCATATGAAGTGACACGTTATTCAAAACATGTCTTAAAACTCCAAACTTAAATAAATTATCCAAAAATCTAAAACGCAAACCATAACAAGCTGAAAACAATGATTTAAATCAAATGAAAGCAGATAATGAAGTGTGGGTAGGAAGGGTTTAGGATTAGGATTTCTCACAAAATCAACAGCAAAATTAGAGACTAACACACTCTTTAATATATCTTACAGAAAGGATCTCTGCTATGTGGATATTATTCTTTTTGTTTACCTTCTATTCTTCTACAAATCTTTCCATAAGCGTTTTTCTAGCAGGCAACCTGATTGCTTGTGATCTGCAGAATGTTATGACTCCATGCCCAATAGAATTTATTTGCAAGCAGTCTGATGCCCTCCCTTTTACTCTTCTCTTGTTGATCCACCAAGTATAACATGTTTTAATCATTTAAATCAAATGGGTACTAGGCTTATCCTCTAGAATTCTGAGGGTGATTCTCAGTGCTAACATTTTTTGCATCGTTGTCGGGGACGAAGTTGAAGATTTTCCCTGGGAGAACGACAAAGATTAGATCCAGTATTTGATGGTGAACACAGGTTGCTGACATAGTACATACTGCATCATTCACCTGGAGACTCCATGAAGGACAGATCTAGTGGCGACTCCACAATTTCATAATGTTAAAGGCATTTACTACTGTTTTGGATTGAATGTTTGCACCTCTTAAATTTTCTACAGTTTCTGGTTTCCCACATTCCATTCCTCATATATCAGAATGGGGATATTTTCTACCTGTATTCGGAGAAAGGATGGAGGATAATCCTGCACAACATCTTTTTAAGTTTCATCAATGCATGAATCAACTGGATTTTTATCATGAGGATGTATTGATGAAAATGTTCATGCATTCATTAGATGGTGATGCACATCAATGGTATTTCTCACTACCTCATTCTAGCATTTCATCATTGAAGGAATTTCACTTAGCTTTTAAGGAGCACTATAAAAGGTACTTTTCTACTGAATTTCTATTTGAGAATTGTTGTGAGGAGTTTGAAAGGGATATTCAACATACAATAAGTGTTTCCTCATATTATAAGGTTGAAATAGATGTTTCTGTTGAATAAATCAAGGATAACTCATATCTTTCCTTTCCTAGTTTTCCATTATTGAAAGTATATTTTATTGACTGCTCTTATGATGAAGAAAATGGCAGCAATGCAGTAGATGCATCTGTCCTTGTAACAAATGTCTATAAAAATCATTCTTCTGATGAGATTGTTGTCCCAAATGTTGACAAAGATCAACCTATCCTTAATGAATATTCTGATGATGAAGAGAAGATCTTTACTAAAGCACATACCGAGTTTATTAGCAACCAACTAGTATATGATAGTGAAGAAGATAAGGAAGAATGGAAACAACAGTTGGAATTATCTTTATCACATATTGATGAGAAGAGAACTCCAAGGATCAACGAGGAAATGTTTATCATTTATGTACATGCACTTGCAAAATACATCAAACAACGTATGAGTAGCTGCGAAGTATATGAGGACCACCATTTTATTGATGAATCGACCTTCACAGAGGAGCAAGATGGTTTTCTTAACCAACTAGAAATGTCTTGTCATAAGTTTCATGATCTTGTGGATTTTTACAGAGTTATATTTTTCAAAGGTTTATAATGATCCGGTTGTTGATATGATTTCAGATCATAGTTGTAAGTATCCATTTATTATTAACCTATTGTTGCAAGGTTCATATCACTTGAAAATTCATTCGAACAATTGCATGGAAGGATTTATTTTCATTACTTCTATACTCACTTGGATGCATTGAAAGTATGACTTCAATTAAGAAAAGAGGCTCAACTGGATAGATTAGTGTAGGAATGTATATAAATAAGCTTGCTATGCAAGCATTTGGTTTGCAGTGAGTGTTTTTCAATTTTCAATAAATGATCAGAGGTGCTCTCAAGGCATAGACATAGTACAGATTGCAGAGATGGAAGGGACGAGGCATTGGAGCTTCATATTCTTGGCAGCTCACAGGGAGCATACCATCCCCTATGGAGCCAGATGTTAGCACATAGAATTGTAGTGGTAAAAAAGAACCACCTTGGTTTTGTTTTTGAGTCACACCTTTGATCCTTACATCATTACCTTGACATGTCACACCTCCATGTTGTACACAACATTCTCTTTGTCATCATTTATTTGTTTAAGTGTCAAGTCAGAGTCGGGTGTATGCGCTACCAACTCACTAGGAGAGTTCGCATCTTACTCTAAGTACGTCATGTTTTCATCTGTCATCATTGCAAATTAAAGAACCATGACAGAGGAGATTTCATTTTTTTCAACACCATCTTTAACCAATTTTTCAGGGATCATGTCATTGGATCTCCTAGTAGTCTCCTCGAAGTATGAAATTCTTGTTTGAATCAGGCGTTGTGAATTGACACTGCAGACTAGTTGAAGAGGATGGTTAGAGGTTGGACAACTTGCAAAAATCTCTGTGCAAATTCAAAGACATCATCATCAATCCTAGGTTTACCAGGTACTCCATGAGTGTTTTCATGTTGTTTAAGGGTTGAGAGAGGGGTTTTTGTTGGTTTATCGACTGGTACTGCAAACCTTCTGTTTCCATAATTGGTTGAAAACCCTCATTTTTTGCATCATTTTGAAGTGTAATCTTAATCCATTGAAGGAGACCTCTATCATCCTAAAGTGTATGGTCAAATTTCTTGTTTCATGCGTTTTACAACATTTTTGGTGATGGCTATGTTTTATAAGCCATGATTATTAGCTTGGGTGCTTTCCCTTAATCAATATTATCAAGATTATGAAGTTTACAACATTTTTGGACACCTGATACAATTTTGAGATGTTAATATTTTGGCAAAAGTGAAAAAGGCTGCTACAGGAAAGTTCACAGCACATGGTGCTACTAACTGGTAATTTATGATAGTTTGTAAGAAATTAACACACAACAGAGAATTGGTTTGCTCATAATGTTTTAATACCAACCTAGGTTCCTCTAAAACTTGGTGTGGAGGAAAACCATGATGTTTTCGATTTTCTGACAAAACATCAGCCTGACCCAGTTCATATTTTGGAAGAAAAGACAAAATCATCACCTACAGGAAAGTTCGCAACACATGTTGTCATAGGCGTTGCGAGCTCTAACAGTTTGACAAATTCGAGCTATGAGAAGGTTTTCAGCTGTCAGGGAAGGTTCGAATGGTCTCCTAGGAGTTATTTGGACATGAGGGAGATGTGTTCCATCTCCAGGTCAAGCAGAATGATCTGTTTGAAGAGGCATTTATCACAATAGGCAAGATCCCAAAAAATAGGAATTCGTTAGGTTTTTGTTGGAATCTTTTGTAAAAAGACTCCTAAATGGAGGAGGATCCTATGTATCTCCTTGGTTTCGACCTCCTTAGGGTAGATAGAGATCATTCACTATATATGAAATGGATTTTGAAAAGGAAAGGGTTGGATTCATGATCCAAGAGAGGAGAGAGCTAAAGGAGCAGTTGAGTTGCTCATTTGTAAGCCTGAGGGCATGTGTTGTAGGCATGGCTTCCATTAGAGATTCATGAAAGTTGTGATACCAGACTGTTTTTCTCTTGTTTCCATTCTTTCTTATCATCTTGCTTGAGTAATATTTATAGATTTTGAAGATCAAACGCTGCCTTTGGTTAATGGATTCATGAGCTGCAAAGGATTTGTGGTAATTTCCTCTTAATCATTGATTATTGTTCAAGAACTCTTTAATATATCTTACATAAAGGATCTTTGTTATGTGGATATTCTTCTTTTTGTTTACCTTTTATTATTCTACCCATCTTTGCAGAAGTCGTTTGTGTGGTAGGCAACCTGATTTTCTGTGATCTGCAGAGTGTTATGACTCCATGCCCAATAGAATGTATTTGCAAGCAGTCTGATGCCCACCCTTTTACTCTTCTTTTGTCGATTCACCAAGTATAACTTGTTTTAATATTTTAAATTAAATGGGTACTAGGCTTATCC
Source organism: Picea mariana (assembly GCA_032191745.1). NCBI lineage: Eukaryota > Viridiplantae > Streptophyta > Pinopsida > Pinales > Pinaceae > Picea > Picea mariana. The sequence goes on from JASDQU010309069.1 coordinate 161,568, forward strand.
TCTAACAATCTGAGGGTGATTCTAAGTGCTAACATTTTTGGTGTCGTTTCTGGGGACAAAGTTGAAGATTTTTCCTGGGAGAACGACAAAGTTTAGATCCAGTCTTTGATGGTGAACAAAGGATGCTGACATAGTACAAACTGCATGATTCACCTGGCGAATCCATGAAGGAAACATCTAGTGGCGACTCCACAATTCCAGAATGTCAAAGGCATTTTTGGCTCGGAGCTTTGCACCTCTTAACTTTTCTGCAGTTCCTGGTTTCCCACATCCAGTACCTCATATATCAGAATGGGGATATTTTCTACCTGTTTTCAGAGAAAGGATAGAGGATAATCCTGCACAACATATTTTTAAGTTTCATCAATGCATGGATCAATTGGATATTTATCACGAGGATGTATTGATGAAAATGTTCATGCATTCATTAGATGGTGATGCACGTCCATGGTATTTCTCACTACCTCATTCTAGCATTTCATCATTGAAAGAATTTCACTTAGCTTTTAAGGAGTACTATAAAATGTATTTTTCAGCTCAATTTCTATTTGAGAATTGTTGTGAGGAGTTTGAAAAGGATATTGAACATACAATAAGTGTTTCCTCATATTATAAGAATGAAATAGATGTTTCTATTGAAGAAATCAAGAAAAACTCATATCTTTCCTTTCCTAGTTTTCCATTGTTGAAAGTAGATTTTATTCACTGCTCTTATGATGCAGAAAATGGCAGCAATGCAATAGATGCATCTGTCCTTGTAACATATGTCTATAAAAATCATTCCTCTGATGAGATTGTTGTCCCAAATGTTGACAAAGATCAACCTATCCTTGATGTATATTCTGATGATGAAGAGAAGATATTTACTAAAGCACATACAGAGCTTACTAGCATCCAACCAATATATGATAGTGAAGAAGATAAGGAAGAATTGCAACAACAGTTGGACTTCTCTTTATCACATATTGATGAGTAGAAAACTCCAAGGATCAACGAGGAAATGTCTATCATTTCCGTACTTGCACTTGCAAAAGACATAAAACAACGTATGAGTAGTTGTGAAGTATATGAGGACCATCATTTTATTGATGAATCAACCTTCACAGAAGAGAAACATAGTTTTCTTAACCAACTAGAAGTGTCTTGTCATAAGTTTCATGATCCTGTGGATTTTTACATAGAGTTATATTTTTCAAAGGTTTCTAATGATTTAGTTGTTGGTATGATTTCAGATCATAGTTGTAAGTATCCATTTCTTATTAACCTCTTGTTGCAAGTTTCATATCACCTGAAAATTCTTTTGAAATGTTGCATGGAAGGAGTTATTTTCATCAGTTCGATACTCATCTGGCTGCATTGTAAGTATGACTTCAATTAAGCAAAGAAGCTCAGTTGGATAGATTAGTGTAAGAATGTATATAAATAAGCTTGTTATGCAAGCATTTGGTTTGCAATGATTGTTTTTCAGGTTTTCAATAAATGATTAGAGATGCTCTCAAGTCATAGACAAAGTACAGATTGCAGAGATGGAATGGATAAGGCATTGGAACTGCATGTTCTTGGCAGCTCACAGGCAGCATGCCATCCCTTGTGGAGCCAAATTCTAGCACATAGAATTGTAGGGGTAAAAAAGAACCACTTTGGTTTTGTTTTTGAATCACACCTTTGATCCTTACATCATTACCTTGACATGTCACACCTCCATGTTGTACACAATATTCTCTTTGTCATCATTTATCCGATTAAGTTTCAAGTCAAAGTCGAGTGTATGCACTGCCAACTCACTAGGAGAGTTTGCATCGTACTCTAAGTACAACATTCTTTCATATGTCATCATTTCAAATTAAAGAACCATGACAGAGGAGATTTCATTGTTTTCAGCACCATCTTTAACCATTTTTTTAGGGATCTCCTAACAATCTCCTTGAAGTATGCAATTCTTGTTTGAATCAGGTGTTGCAAACTAGCTGAAGAGGAGGGTTGGAGGTTGGACAACTTGCAAACATCCATGTGAAAATTCAAAGACATCATCATTAAGCCTAGGTTAACCAAGTACTCCATGAGAGTTTTCACGTTGTTTAAGGGTTGAGAGAGGGGTTTTTGTTGGTTTATCTACTGGCGTTGCAAACCCTCTGTTTTCAAAATTGGTTGAAAACCCTCGTTCTCTGCATCATTTTGAAGTGAAATATTAATTAATTGAAGGAGACCTCTATAATCCTGAAGTGTATGGTCAAATTTCCTGTTTCATGCATTTTACAACATTTTTTATGATGGCTATGTTTTGTAAGCCATGATTATTAGTTTGGGTTCTTTCCTTTAATCAAGATTATGAAGATTACGAAGTTTACAAAATTTTTGGACACCTGATACAATTTTGGGTGTTAATAGTTTGGAAAAAGTGAATAAGGCTGCTATAGGAAGGTTCGCAACACCTGTCGATGCGAAATGGTAATTTATGACAATTTGTAAGAAATTAGCACACATTAGAGAATTGTTTTTCTCATAACTTTTTAATGCTTATCTGGGTTCCTCTGAAACTTGGTGTGGAGGAAAACCATGATGGTTTTGAATTTTTGACCAAAAATCAGCCCGCCCAGTTCGTATTTTGGGAGAAAAGACAAAATCATCACCTACAGGAAAGTTTGCAACACATGCTATCATAGGCGCTAGGAACTTTAACAATCTGAAAAATTCGAGCTATGGGAAGGTTTTCAGCTGTCATGGAAGGTTCAAATGGTCTCTTAGGATTTATTTGGACACAAGGGACATGTGTTCCATATCCAGATCAAGCAAAATGACCTGTTTCAAAAGGCATTTATGACAATAAGAAAGATCCCGAAAAATAGGAATTTGTTTGGTTTTTGTTGGAATCTTTTGTAATAAGACTCCTAAATGGAGGAGGATCCTATGTATCTCCTTGGTTTCTACCTCCTTAGGGTATATAGAGATCATTAACTATATATGAAATGGATTTTGAGAAGGAAAGGGTTGGATTCATGATCCAAGAGAGGAGAGAGCTAGCAGAGCAGTTGAGTTGCTCATTTGTGACCTTGAGGGCATGTGTTGTAGGCATTTATGTCATTAGAGATTAATGAAAGTTGTGATACCTGACTGTTTTTATTTTGTTTCCATTCTTTCTTATCATATTGCTTGAGTAATATTTACATATTTTTAAGATCAAAATATGTCTTTTGTTAATGGATTCATGAGCTGCAAAGGATTTGTGGTAATTGCCTGTTAATCATTGATTATTGTTCAAGCACTCTTTAATCTATCTTACAGAAAGGATCTATGTTATGTGGATATTATTCTTTTTGTTTACCTTCTATTCTTCTACCCATATTTGCATAATCCTTTTGTCTGGTAGGAAACCTAATTGCCTGTGATCTACAAAATGTTATGACTCCATGGCCAATAGAATGTATTTGCGAATAGTCTGATGTCGTCCCTTTTACTCTTCTCTTGCTGATCCACCAAGTATAACCTGTTTTAATCATTTAAATCAAATGGGTACTGGGATTATCATATAGCAGTATGAGGGTGATTCTCAGTGCTAATACCATGGATTTGCAATCCATCATCCCAGAGTTCTGAGTAACCATTCTAATACACTTTCTCTTTCATAGAAAGTTTTTGCCATGCTTTTGTTGTATATGAGATACTCTGCATCAAGTTGCTTGAATCCATACAAGGTCTTATTCCATTTTCATACACGGGTCTCTTCTTGGTATACCTCAAAACCTTGAGATTTCTCTACATAAGCTTCTTTCTCAATTTGCTTTATGGGGAAGAACAATCTTTTACATGTAAATTTCAATCCATGGATACTACAAGAGGTACACCTGGTTTATTGAAACAAGTTGTCATCATAGTCTTTTCTCTCCTTCTGGAAGAACCTCTAGTTCTAAATCTCACAATGCTTCCATTCATAAGTATTTTTCCCAATTTATTACATGCACCATTCTTCATCACAACTTCCATTTATTCTTCTTGATTTCTTCTAGTGGGTTCAAACCATGCTGGTAGTCTTATGATTCTCGGTATAATAACTGGTTGTTCTGGCTTTTCTTTCTTTCTTGGAATCTTCATGTTCTTCCTCATGTTCCTCTTTAGCTTTTGGGTCCATGGAGTCTTCTATAGATTCCATGCCCTTCCTTCCTAAAGATTCCAACTTCTTCCTTTCATCATAGGAACATGGATGTAGATGGACAACCAAGGATACTTAAGGCTTATTTTCGAAGTAAACTTCTTCTAGAGTCAAATTGAACACGTGTTGCTTATCATGGCTACTACTTCCAATGGGGAACATGGACAGATACTTTATAATCTTCACAGATTCTTCAATGGATCATATCATTTAGGATTATCTCCCTCCTAATCCCGACTTCATGCTTGAATGCATGCTCTTCTTTTGGAATTTTGCAATCAACTCCCTCCATCTAAGAGAGCCCATGCTTCTGTCTGCATCCTTATTGTTTTCTGCAAGTTTTATTCTAATTTCCTCTTGATTACTGACTTCTTTCTATTTTGACTTCTTCTGGGTCTCTTCAAGTTTGATTTTAATTGTGGCCCATCTGGCAGTTGTTACTTATATAATATTTTCCACAAGAATTGTCACCAAAGATTGTCAACGTACTTCATCTTTTTCATGTGCATCGTAGTCATTATAATAACAATATTTATCTTGTTATTCTTCCATATGTATTGTTTCATTGAACATCTTATCTTCTAAGAGATAGGTATGCATGACATGTAGAGGAACTATATTATAGAAGAATATTGTTACCTTGACTAGAAGAAGAAGTATGTTTTATCATACTTGGATTTCTTTGAGGGTTCCCTTTCTTTGACAACTGTTGCTTGGTCTGTTTCCTTCCTTTTCTTTAACTCAAGACAATGGTTCCTGTAGTGACCATATTTTTGACAGTTGAAGCACTGTATTTTTGACATATCCTTTCCTTGATTTGGTTTCTTCCTTAATCCAAACTTCCTCTTATTCCTAAAATTCTTGAATTTTGTTGTGAAGGCTTGATCATCATATTTATTTTGGGATTTCTCTTTTTCGTTAATCCTTGATTCTTCTTGTGCACAACAAGTCCAAAGTTCTTCAAATGTGGGATACTCCTTTCTTATGTTCATGCTTGCGACAAATGCATCCCATGTCTTGGGAATGCCATTGAGTACTATATTTACTAGTTCCTTTTTTGAAATGATTTCTTCAATAGATTGTAGTTGATATCTTAATTGAGAGATTCTTACAAAGTATGATGTTATGATGTCATCATCATTCATTTTCATGTCACGAAGCTCATTCTTCAGACTCATTACTTGTTCAATGTTTCTGACTAAGAAGAGGTTAGTTAGAGAATCGTACATATTCTTATTTGAGTAGAGATGAGAGATGTAGGGTATCAAGTGGTCTTTTACAGAGTCCACTATGATACTCATAGTGTTGATTTCATTGTCCTTGAACTTCTTCATAACTGCAATGTTATGAGGTTTCTTCTCTTTTCCTGCTTCAAATTGTGGTTCCATGATCTTGCCTTTCACGATATCCAAGACTTTATTCTTAGCAAGGATGAGGTCAATCCTTTTATTCCATGCTATGAGGTTAGAAGCCCCTTCTAACTTGTTTTCTGACTTCATAGAGTAAGTCATGACTGCTTTGACTTGGTCAACCTTTGACTTTGACCAAAAACTCAAACTTCATGCCTTGGATTGTTGAGAGTACCATGAAGTGTGATAGGTTAGGGCACACTAATATATCTAGGAATTAGGTCAAGATATTCACTTAAGGTGCCTTAACAAGGGGGTTAGGGTTTTGTTGCTGCAACAAAAAATTTGAGTGCAACTGCAACTATAACTGAGCAAATCCTCCCAATCTATCTTCCAGTTGTTATAATTTACGAAGATAGTGTGGGCCCATAACCTGTTAGAAAAACAGGTGTTCTCGTTTCACCATAGACAATATAGCAATATTTTCACCCAACCATAGGCACAAAGGCCACCCCCGAGCACCTTAACCTTGACAGATAGAATAATTTTGGAAGCAATCCAATAGCCAACCAAGGTAGCGCACCTTTCTCCAAGGATAGAGCACCAAGCAAGAATAACCAAAGACCAAGCAGAAAGTCCAAACCATAACCAAGAGAAAGTCCAATCCAAAACTGAAATGCCAGTTGCAACAATTGCAATTCCTCTCCAAACTTGTGCACCACTGGTCTTATTCAGTTGTAAGAGTGTGTATATCAAATGAGATCTAGTGCCCTCTATTTGTACTAGTCTATCTCACTTCACTGGGCTGACTTCTCTTTCTAGAGGCTAATAACACAATATTAAATATTATCTTGAGCCGACTTGTCTCCTAGGGTTATTATCCAATGTTTTAGGGTTTCTCTTGCTTCCCGGAATATTCTAGTCTTGACAGAGGTTACACATGGAGGCTAATACCTCCCGAAGCTACCATAATATCAACATAGATCATATACATTTAACCCTATATATTCCCCCTTTGGGTCATAGCATAGTACCCTCCTTAAAAAAATTTTGTCCTCAAAGCTTTGTAATTAAAGGTTTCACATGTGATGAAACCAAGTAATATGATTCTATTATGTTCATTCTTTCTTCTTTCCATTGATGATGATCCATCCATCCAAAATTGATTATTTTCGGTCATAATCCTTGGTGTCTAGTTGTTACATGATCTTTTTCCCTTGAATCTATGTATCGTTGTTGAAGCTTATCCAATTTCTAGTAGATGTTGCCAGTTGGTCTATGATAATATCTTGTTTAATAATAGTTTTGTGATGCCATATTCCATGAATATTGACGAGTATTCCATATTCCTCCTTGATAATTATGATATTGATCTTCTTGTCTTCCTTGAAATCTTTCCTGATAATGAGGGTGTCGATATGGTTTCACATTTGATGGTTTTTTTTTTCATTTTGCACACCCATTTTATCTATCTTCTTTTCATAGACAATGGAATCCTCTATCCTCTTTTCTTAGTATTTTATTACACTAGCCTTGGAGATAATACCATCATATTTGGCATGTACATCCTCTAGATGAATTTCAATTTCTTCAAGTATATTCTGGTGACCTTCTTGAATCTTGTCTTCTTTCTCCTTTTGTAGTTGTAATGTCACCCCATTTATCAAATTATAACGTCATTCTTCAATTTTGGATTGCATTTCTGATTTTACCTCATGAGTATTTAGGGATTCCTCAATTTTCTTGCAAATTTCCTCTTCAAGTATTTTGGTAGATTCTCCAACCAAGACCTTTGTTTCTTATTGATTTTGATAATTCTTCTTTTCTTCTTTCAATCTCTTAACCTCATCCAATAATTTTTTAGTATGGTTTCTCCATCTACATACCTCTTCATATTTATTTTTCAATTCTTCCCTTGAATCATCATTTTCCCACTTTTCTTTGATGTTGTTTTCTTGCTTTAGGTTCTTAACCTCCTTAATCACTGATTCATTAAGGGATTGCATCTTAAGGAACTCATCGTTTTTCTTTGTAATATTTTTTCTTAGCTCCTCGTTATCATTTTACAATTTGGAGACATTTTCTTTTGATTCATTTAACTTCTCTTGAATTTTATACATATCCTGCCTTTATGTATCCCTAATCCATTTATTTGAGAAGAGTTCTTCATTTTTTCCCAAGTGATGTTAAATATAGTATCATGATCAATACTCATCCACCATTTATAAGTTTCAACAAAGAAACAATTTTTTTCCACTGCATCATTTATTCCATATTTATTTACTATCCTCAACCTTTCCATAGGATTGATTTCATCTTCATCTTCATTTCCAGTAAAGTAAGGTATTTCTATTGGTTCTTAATTGAGGTCTAACCCAACCTCAACTTACAACCTTAATATATTAGGAATAATGATCTCAAATAGTTATAATCCTTGTTCCAATATAATATTCTATGTTTTACCTTTCCAATGGATTTTGAATCATCTCAATCGGACATCCCAATCAAAAGTTATAATAGTTTTAAGTAAACATACCTTTGAAACCCCGATTTGGAGTTTGTCCTCCTAGCCAACCTTCTTTCTAATGTATTTATGAAATTTCGGTCCTACTGAATATGAAATTTGGCTTATAGTACTCTGATATGTCTTCTCTGCAATGCCACAAGTCTGACCAAAATTTGATGTTCCAAGTGAAAGTTACGGTAACTTTCCAAAACATTGTTGATATTTTGACTATTATGGAGAGTGAACTTGTACAAAATTCCACATTTCCAATATTTGATACTTGGTTCTAAAAACTGTACCCAAAATACTACAAATTGTTCTCTTTTAAATGAAATTGGTCTCATTGAATTTAGATCCTTTATGAAGAAGATGTGACATTTTTACCTGGAACACCTGTTTGAGAATAGTAATAGGAGTAGTCAAAAACCCTATCTTCCGCATGGTACAAATATGAAAGTGTAACGACCCAGAAGCTAAATTTTTTTATCACAGATACATTGGTATGTCCTCTAAATTACCTCCAAGTTTTTCTTTCTAAAGTGGCTGAGAAAAAAGTTATAGCGAAAATTCCCAGATGACTTTCTTGAAGAAACAAAACCCTATGATCGATGATCTGATACCAAATGTAATGTACCAAATGCTTAAAATATCATAACAGAACAAAAGTACACACCATGTAGAGAATGTGAGCATGGAACACACCTCCAAGATAGATAAGTTATACAATAACTCCTTAAAGAATAGCATAACCTCCTCCAAATAACCAATTACATTTGTACATCATAATTCATATCTCTTAACAATAATGAATACATGATATTTATATATACCGATTCACACCTACACATGAGGCCCCTTTATTATTAGGCTGACCCTATTACATATATATTTACACATTACATGTACATTTAGCCCCATATATGCCCCCCCTTGGGGTCATATCATATACATTTAACCTTATATATTCCCCCCTTGGGTCATAACACTTCCTCTTTGTTCTCTACAACAAAGATGATGCATATGTTGGGGTTTCGAACCCCCATGGAGTCGGGTAAGCAAAGAAATCCAATATCCAAGGTCTTTACCACTTTGCATCTCATCAAAGGGCCTCAAGTGTTAAATTTTCATTGTGATCGAGTGTGTCAAGGGAAGAACACAATTTTAAATAAACAACTTGGAAGGAGTAGTGGCTTTCAGATTGCATCTACACATTGAAGGCGTCAATGCATATGATCAAATTGGCACATACAATACACAATTATTATCTTTGGAATTTTTTTTTTGAGCATGTTTTTCTATAATAATATGGAAGGGATTAATGAAGCTACTTTGGATCATTTATCTCATGTTGTAGAAATGACAAAACATATTCGAGTTAGAGCTTCAAAGGGTCAAACCACAATAACATATATTGGGTAGTTCTCTCTTCACTTTATGTGGTTTTTGTGTGATTTTTATTTGAACCTGGCAGAACATGGTTGGATTATAACCCCACATGATTATTTGGAACTAGCCCTGAAATCAATGCCTATCACCAAAAAGGATGTTGTAGCGAAGAATGAGATTTGTGAGTCTGTTGAATTCCATCATTTGTTGAGCATGAGAATGATTGTATTGAATTCATCTGTTGAACATGATAATGGATGTTATACAATAAATGTAGTGGTTCGGGTTTACAAAAGAGTCAAAGGTGTAGCTTCCACAAACAATAAATGCTACCTACAAAATGAATTCCAACATGGTGTTAAGGTATTTTATATGGTCATATGATAATCCCACGTGATTATTTGGAACTAGCCTTGAAATCGATTCCTGGCACTAGAAAGGATGTTGCAACAAAGAATGAGATTCATGAGTCTGTTGAATTCCATCATTTTTCGAGCATGAGAATGGAAGTATTGAAGTCATCTGTTGAAGATGATAATGATTGTGCTATAATAAATGTAGTGGTTTGGGTTTACAGAAGAGTCAAAGGTGTATCTGCCACAAGAAATAAATTCTACCTACAAAACAAATTCCAACACGACGTTAAGGTATTTTTATGCTTTTTTGTGTTGCATGATTAAAAAATTTAAGCAATGTCCAAACTTCAATAGGTGGTTTCTGAAAAGTGGAAAGAAAAAATGATATTTGAGTGATTAAAACATGAATAACTTATGAAAGTTGGTTATTTTTTTAAGAGGATAAGTCATGAAAGTAAGACCTCGAGATGACCAAAGTCTTCTCTATAATTTTGTAAAAGTATCTTTTTTTTAGTCCAAAGATCCATGGTGCCATTAAAGACTTTGAAAGGCTATTTATATCAAGTCAAAATAAAGAATGGAGCATAATTAAGTTAAATGCATGTGGTTTAAAGTCAAAGTCACATTGAGTTGAAGTGAAGGAGTCAATGCCCAAGTAAGTAAGTTGAGTAGAGTATTTTTTTTTTATTGAGTCCAGTGATTTTGCTATGTAATGGGATATAAAGAGTCCAGTCAAATCAAGGTTATTGCAATTGAGTTGTAAGTGGTAATAAAGTGATGTACTGAACTGATTCAATTCAATGTCACAATTAAAGTCAACGTAAATTATCTTGATGCAAAGCAACTAGTCAAGTCAATTTCAAAGGCAAGCTAAAGTTTGGGTACATGTTCAATAGTACGCGACACCCTAGGTTTAAATCATTGATATTGTTAATCCTTTTAAGGAAAAGTGAGTCAAGTCAAGTTTAAGTCATGACACTGGTGCATCAATTAAGTTTTCTAATCTAGTGTCATAGGTTACTTGTTGGATGGTGACGTCACTCCAAGAAGAAACATATTTTTTGTATGAATGTTATTTCAAGTGAATGAAGAAGATTGCAAGTATAAAAGAAAGAAAAAAACAGAAAGATTCAAAATTTGACAGAGATGATGCAACCAAAGCGAGATGAAAGAAGATGAAGAAAAGATAAGAAGATGCAGACTTCATGACATAAGAGGATGGTGAAAGAAAGTTGAAGAAGATAGACTCTTGGGCATGAAAAAATTAAGAGGCAAGAATAAAAAGACAAGGACAATGAATAAATCAAAAGAAGCAAAACGAATGAAGCAATAGAAAATAAGCACAAAAAAGAGGAAGAGAGTTTGACACAACGAAAGCAAGAAGAAAGAAGCAAAGCAAGGTAAGAATAAAGGATTACCGTGTGTTCACAATTGAGATGCAAAAGCATGGAATCCATGAAGAATGACATACCTGAGAAGTTTGATTGTCCTCGAACAATGTTTTTTATGATGGAAAGAAAATGGTCTTGGTCCAATTTTTGTACAAGAGCTAGATTATCCTAAATGAAAATTTGAAATTATATGTACCTAGGCCAAATCTTGATGTAAGCCACGAAAAGGCAAGTATACCCCCATAATTTATATGTTGAAAAGTTTGTGGTGATCTAAAAACCACTTTGTAGTGCAAGGCTTTTGGTAAGTCGAAACCACTTGTCATGATAGAAGAAGTTTTGTGATCAACCAAAAACCACTTGATGTATTGTTTGTGGTAATAAGAAACCACTTGAGAATTGTAATGGTTGAGGGTAATCCAAAGAAACCCAGAGTGTGGTTATGGGTAACCGAAATAAATCCTAGGATGATGATCGATGATGATGTAGGGGGAGTGAAAATATTTGTGAGTAAGGAATTGTTGTTGAACCATGTATGATAAAATGTTTCCTAGAGAGCCAACATATACAACTGCTGGTGACCCATGTATTCCGGTGGATGGTAACTTTTTTATATGGACTTTAATGAACACAATGCTTATGTTTTGCAGGTACAAATTAAAAATGGAAGAAAATTGAGGATGAAGAACAAAGAAGACCAAAATATGTAGATCACAGAAGGTAGAAGATGTAAACAAAGGTCATATAAGATGAAGATGAAAATGGGACCACTTCAAAAGACATTTGAAGAGACAAAGGATGAGGATTACACATTAAGATCACAAGTATTAATTAAGGGGGAGTATGAAGGATTAACTCCTACTTGTGAATCATGAACAATGTCTAAATTGTATGATGAATTTGTAATGATGTAGACCAAGCATAGAAGTCTAGAATACAAAATGAGGAGGAAAGAGATAATTAGGGATTGTTGAAATATTGTAAGTTCAAAGAATATTCTAATTATAATTGAGTTATTCTCTTCTATATCAAATCCCGTTTTGTGGATTGATCATGTCGAGACTTATGTATGACCAAATCCCCTTTTATGGATTGGTCAAACCATATTCATATGGTGGTATTTGAGAAGTTGGACCCTAGGGTTTATTAAAGTGGTTTTAAACACTATTGGAAGAAGTCGGCCATGCTTGGTGAAGAGACATAACCCTATCTTCCCCCTCAACTAGTATAAATAAGTGAGGATGGCTCCTCATTCATTCACTCACTTAGTCTCTCATCTAGTGCGCAAGTTTTGAAGGAAGTTGTAGTTGCAAGAATAAGGAGAGAGAGGTGCATTCTCAGTAATGGATATTCTTTAGTGTTTTGGTCTTTAGTGTTGGCATTGTCTTGGCAATCTATTATTGAAGAATTTTTTGTTGGGTTTTCTCTCCCATGAGGGTTTCCCAGGGTAAAATGTTGTGTACCTTGTGATTGTGTTTCTTTCAATGATCCTACTTATGATGTTATGCTCTAGTAAAATGAAAATAAATTAATAAGAGATCTAAATTTAACATGGTATCAGAGCTGAAATGAATATAACACCTTTCACTGGGTAACCAAAAACATTGTTGTTGTCGTACAAGAAAATTAGGGATTTTTATTGGAAATGAATCTTTGCCTAAAAACCATCTAGGGAACTGTGCCCTAGACTAGCGCATCACTTGGTAGCTTGAGCACACCTTTTCAGTGGTTAGAGCCTCCGAAAAGTCAAACCCTAGTTTTGACTGGTACTAGAAAACCAGAAAACCAAGAAACCAGAACTAGTACCAGAAGTACTAGTCTATATTTGTGCAAGTCCAGTTTCAAAGGGTAAAACTTGGAATTTTTTAAAACAGATAGCTCCAGCCTACTCGCCTCATCCCAACGCATCTCCCAGTAATTTCAGATTCACTTTCTGAGCACTTTCATTTTTTGATCATTTTCCTAGCTCGAGGTCTAAATGTCTGCAAGCACCAAGCTTGTTGACAAGTTAGAAGGTGTGGAAAAATTTTGTGCCTGGAAGTAAAAGATTGCACTCATTCTTGAAGAGAATGACCTTGCAAAATTCATAAAATAAAATGTACCAGAACCTGAAGAAGATGCAGCCAAAGCAAAGTACAAGAAGGATATGGTTAGGGCCAAAAGGATCATTGTAGACTCTATTAAAGATCACTTGATCCCTTAAGTGTCTTCTAAGAATACTCCAAAATATATGTTTGATTCCCTAACCGGAATGTATGAAGGAAAGAACATCAACTAGAAGATGAACTTGAGAACCCAACTCAAAAATACAAAGATGCAGAAAGGAGAAACAATTCGAGACTATTTCTCTAGGGTTACTCATTTCAAAGAACACCTAGAAGCAACTCGAGAAAACTTGGATGAAGATGAAATCATCATGAAAACTCTTAATGGTGTCATGATACCTTGGGATGCCTTCATCCAAACTATCTATGCCAGAAAGGAGAAACTCCAATTTGACAGTCTTTGGGAAGAATGTGTTCAAGAAGAAGCAAGAGTAGCCAACCGAGAAGTCATGCTATTAAGGGATGAATATCAAGCCCTATATTCTCATGCTAAAGGAGGAAAGAAAAGGTATCATTTCCAAAAGGAGACCCACATCCATAAGGAATATCACTCCCCAAAGAGATTCACCCACTTCCATAAAGAATCTCACCCTCCAAGGAGATTCCAGAAATTTCAGAAGGTCAAAGAAGAGAAAAATATTTCTCCTCTTATCAATGTTATCATTGTGATAAGATGGGACATATTGCTAAGAATTTTCCTACCATAAGGGAAGAATAAAAGAAGAGAAATAACAAAAGACATCATGCCCATGCAGTTGAAGATGATGAGCCACTCATGAAGATGACCAAAGAAGAGATTGAAGATTATGTTTTATTTTCCGCCCTCTTAGGATCTGTGACACCTGGAGAGGATACTTGGCTCATAGACAATGGTGCATCTAAGCACATGACAGGTCAGAGAGACATTCTCTCTAGACTTGTAGAAAAGAACTTTCCCCAGAAAGTTACATTCAGAGATGATTACCAGTACCCTATCAAAGGATTCGGAGAATCCACCAACAAACTTGATTCAGGGACCTCGATGAAAATGAAGGATATATTATATGTACCAGGTTTGGAAATAATTTACATTCTATCTCATCTTTAGATAAGAAAAGTTTCAGGGTTTCATTCATAGATGGTGAAGTTCTTATGTGTCCTAAAGGAAAAACCATAGAAGATGCAATTTTTATTGGAACAAAAGAAGGTGGCTTGTATAATTTAAAAGGTCACTCAGATGCAGCCTTGACTCACTCCATTGAGATTCCATGTGAACTTTGGCATAGAAGACTAGCTCACATCAACTACAAAGCCTTACCATATGTAAGAAAGGTAGTTATAGGTCTACTAGAATTCAAGGTTGATCATGAAGGTGTGTGCAAGGGATGTGCACAAGGAAAGAACATAAAGAATCCTTTCCCAAAGAGTGACAATAAAGCAGAAGGAATCTTGGAGCTCATCAACTCAGATGTATGTGGTCCAATGCCATCAACCTCTCTTAGTGAGTATGTATAATATGTGTCATTTATTGATGATTATTCTCACAAAACTTGGGTTTATTTCTTGAAATCAAAAGATGAAGTGTTTGGAAAATTCAAGGAATTAAAAGCCTTGATAGAGAATCTCTCCGAAGAAAAATAATAATACTCAGGTCAGATAATGGAGGAGAATACACCTCAAAAGAATTTGTAAGATTTTGGAGAGATGTCAGGATTAATAGGGAGCTCACCACTCCCTATAATCCTCAGAAAAATGGTGTAGCATAAAGAAAGAATAGAACAATAATGGAATCAATAAAGACTATGATCCACGATCAAGATATTCCAATGCACTTATGGGCTGAAGCAACAAGAAAAACAGTTTATGTCTAAAATAGATTATCCCATAGTGCATTTGGATTCAAAACCCCCAAAGAAATGTTCTCTGGAAAGAATCAAGAAGTAAGCCATCTCAATATATTTGGTTATCCATTGTTTGTACACATTTCGAAAGAAAGGAGAAATAAGCTGGATCCTTCAGGAAAGAAGGGAATATTTGTTGGATATCGTGAGGTCTCTAAGGCCTTCAGAATTTACATACCATGTTACCATCATATTGAGATCAATAGAGATGTAACCTTTGATGAAGATGCAACAATCAAGAAATCAAGGAGATGTTAGGTTGAAGAAGTATATGAAGAATAACCTTTAGCTCCCAGAGTTGCAGAACCTGTAAGAGAAGTTACAGTTACCCCTGATGATGAGATTCTTGAAGATCATGATATGATAGAATCTCAAGAACCTCCCCAGATGATGATCTCTCACAAGAGAAATCCAACTTGGGCAAGAGAACTTATTCAATATGGAGAGAAGTATGGTGTCCCAGAAGGAACCATGAGACAAAGCAAGAAACCTAATCCATTCTCTAGTTATATGGCCTCGATGTGTGATCTCATAGAAAAGGAACCTACTTTCTTTGAAGAAGACATTCTGAAGAAAGAATGGGTGGACGCCATGACAAAATAATACCAATCCATTATAAATAATGATGTATGGGAAATAGTTCCCAGTCTGAAGAAAAAATATGTGGTATCTTCTAAATGGATATACAAGATAAAACATGATGCAGACGACAATATTGAAAAACATAAAGCAAGGTTTGTAGCTCGCGTAGTTTCTCAAAAGGATGGCATTGATTATGAAGAGATGTTTTCTCCTATAGCCAGATACACTTCTATCATAACCATCATAGCTCTTGCAGCCAAGATGAAGTGGAAGTTGCACCAAATGGATTTGAAAACAACCTTCCTAAATGATGTTATTGAAGAAGAAGTGTGTATAGAACAACCACAAGGGTTTGAAGTTGAAGATAGAAAGACTCATGTATGTAGGTTGAAGAAGGATATGTACGGGTTGAAGCAAGCTCCTAGAGCTTGGTATGGAAGAATTGATAGTTTCCTGACAAGCTTGGGCTTTACCAAGAGTAAAGATAATTCTAACCTTTACTTCAAGGTTATGAATGACGAACCAGTTATATTGTTGTTGTATGTAGATAAATTATTCTTAACAGGAGAAGAAAATATCATCACGGATTGTAAGAAGAAGCTTGTTGTAGAATTTGAGATGAAATACCTAGGCCTAATGCATTATTTCTTAGGTATTGAAGTTTTCCAGAGCCCGGAGAAGATCTTCCTTAACCAAGGGAAGTATGCAGTTGAAATACTGAAGAGGTTTGACATGTTGGAATTCAAAGCCATGAACACACCCATGGAAACAAAGTTGAAGCTCTTGGTTGATACTTCATCAGAATTGGTTGATGATACTCTGTACAAACAAATTATCAGTTCATTGATGTATCGGAGGAATACCAGGCCCGATATATGCTTTGTTGTGAAAACCTTGAGTCAGTATCTGGTAGAGCCCAGATGTGTTCACCTTGTAGCTGCAAAGCATGTGATGAGATACCTTAAGGTTATGATGGACTTTGGTCTCTGTTATACTGGAGATCATGACTTTATAATGGTTGGTTATACTGATTCAGATTGGGCTGGAAGTGTTTCTGATAGAAATAGCACTTCAGGATGTTGTTTCAGTCTGGAGTCAGTCATGAATTCATAGCAGAGAAGGAAGCAATCCAATATTTCTCTCAGCACGGAAGAAGAGGAATACATTGTTGCATGTTCCACCAGTTGTGAAGCCATATGGCTTCAGAAATTGTTGACATGTCTATTTGATATGGAGATGGAAGCCACCATGATTCTATGTGATAACTAGAGTTTCATAAAGATGACTTAGAACCCAATGTTCCATGATAAGTCGAAGCACATAGAAATTTGGTATCACCACATTCGTGATATGGTGCAGAGAGGAGTTGTAAAGCTCCAATATGTTGACATAGACGAGCAGGTTGTAGATGTGTTGACCAAGCCTCAGACTCATGTAAAGTTTGAATACTTTTGAGACAAGCTTGGTATAGTTTGAAAGGACCTCCCTCTAAAGGGGGAGTGATGATGATGATACTATGGTATCCTGACCAATATCGGGTAGCTCTGTTAGGATTTTATATCCTATGGGATTGATCATCCCTAGATAGATCTTGAAGGTCCGGTAAGGACTGTAACACCTCGAGTTTTGAGCCCCATATTAAATAATGTATTTTGTTAATTGATGAGAGGCCAGAGTGCCCAAACAATTAAAAGAGGTCAGTGTGCCTAAGAAATGTAATGTTCTGATCATTATTAATAATAAATACATCATTGGTTGTTAGACGGACAAGGACACAAGTTATAAGGGGGCAAGATTCCACAAGAGAGGAGGATTGAGGGGCTAAGTATTTATTTTATAACTTTAATTACCCATTTTTTTAATGGAGAATATCATTTATGTGAGCTTCTTGGGGGAAGGCCATGAGGTTATTGAATCCCAAGATTTACAAAAAACCCATTCTTGGTCTGGTGTCAGGGTTCTCTTATTGTTCTATTGTTGATCGCTTCTTCTTCACTCATTCACTCATTCAATCAATTGATCGTTGTTCACCCTTTCATCATGCTCTCACTCTATTCATTATTTCACCTACTCGTCCCATCTGATGTGAGAGTTGGTTGGGGAAGGAAACCGAATTGCTGATAAAATCCATAGTCATTGGTTGTATAGGCTGCTAGTGTATTTCTAACCAGGAGTTGGAACCTACATGTCTGTGATGCCTCGACCTGTTTTTCAGTTAACTCATAGCTGCGAGTCTTGAGAGTCATAGTTGAGAGATTCTTGACCAGAAGTATTGGATCCCTGGAAGAGATGGACAGTCTGAGGGACTGCATGGCAGAAAAGGGGGTCCATTCTCTTGGGTTGTGCAAACTGGGTAGAAGAGATTTGTTGTACTTTGGATTGTTGTGAGTGTTGAAATTCCTATGAGAGACTAAGGAATGATTGGCTTGGGAAGCCGAGTGACACCCTGGAATCCTTCCTTGTGGACTCATAGCCCTATCTCGGGGGTGACACTGCTGCTAATATTTGGAACAACAATGTTTACGGTTGGGTGGAACGTCCTTGGTCTATAGCTAGTTGGTGTCTTATTTTCAGAAAAGACAAGTGGTCTCTATTATGGTTAATTACCTGTGTATGATTTATTCCACTGTGTATTTATTAATCATTGCATTTAATATTTAGAATAGGCATGCTTTATGGTTATGACATTGCATGCGATATGGTTCCTTTCTTTTATGCATTTGTATTAATTAGAAAGGTATCAGTAAGAGAAATAATTCCATGAGCAGGATTGAAGTAGCGCATCCCGACCTGGGGGTGGCTGGGTATCTTACAAATTGGTATCAAATCCACAGGTTGAAACACTAGGCCAGAAGGGGATGGATCTGTGGTCAGAATCTTATGGTTAAGATCGAGTATATGTCCTTGAATCGAAAATCTCAGGAGGAATAACATTGTAGAGATCACGTAGAAGCCAGAGCATCAGAGACCCTTTGTAAGGGATCGAAGGATTGTGACCATTCCTTTTGAATTCAGGAACGACCACCACTATGGGATCAAGGGAGTTATGGACCCTCAGATTGGAAGGCAGGTGAACAATGGTCGTACGATAGAGGTGGAATAAATAAGTTGGAAGGATTATGTCCCAGCCATCAGATCTAGCTGATCGATTGTCATCCATCGATTGCAGCCAAGCACGAAAGGTAAGACTTCGAAACTTCACCACTTAGATGATCTTGGTAGGTAGGCAAAGCCTGAACTGCTGAAGGTTGGAGTCACGAAGTCTCATCAGTTGTTTGATCTGATGGGAGGCACAAAGGGATCTCCGTCATTGATTGTGGTTAGCCAACGTTTACCACTTCAAGAGTTTTCACTCCGGGAGTTTTAAGCTTGGAGGAACTGCTATAACACAAAGTCTTGGAGCGTCGAAGTCATGTCAACCGTTAAATCAAGGGAAGGACTTCAGAAGTATGCCGACCTTTGGATCTACTAAGGGTGGAAGTATAATAGAGTTTCAGAGCTTTAGAACCTCCCCACTTTGGTGTTCGATAGTTCGGGAGTGTGGGAGTTGTTTGGAGAGAGAAGACCAGATTTAATCCCATCCGTTGGATGTGGGAGGAGTGTGAGCCGTCAATTTTAGTTCGGTGTTCGGCTATCCATGAGGTATCGTGTGTTGGACTCGGTAAAATTTGGAAGCCCAGAGTCCTGGAGTCCCGGAATTGATTGATGACGTGGCTTGTGCCACATGGTAGAGGGTCATGTGGGGACATGTGTCACACAAATTCAACACCTTTTAGGTCCCAATATGTCCATTTTTAGTGACATGTGGCACACGTTCCATGGGTCCACGTAACCCTAGGTGACATCAACATGCCATGTCAGCTCTGGGAGTATGGCCTCCGGGGGTGTCCAAGTTTCTATCAGTAAAAACTGTCGAAGCCCGAAGCCACAAAAGCACGCAGCTCGTCGATATAGGATCCCTTTGAGACCTTTCTCGACCATTGGATTAAATCGTGGATTGAATAGTGTAAATAGTTCAGAGGATTTTCACTCCGAGGGAATTGAGAGACACAAGAACTGAACGTCCCAGAGCGTCAGATTTCTGTATTGGCAGAGAGTCGTCCATCTCGACAATTACTTAAATCACGGCCATCGATTCCCATTGAAGCCTTCAGCTGAAGGTGGGGCTGTCCATTCAATGGGAGATCAAGTCTTGACCATCTGATCCTTGTTAGTGGAGTTGGTGAAGACTTTGACGAAGCATAGCTCTAGGAGGAATTCGAAGTTGACAACAAAGAACAGTTGAAGACCGAATTCCAGAGGACTTGGTCCCAGAGCGAGTCTCATGATAAGGTAAAAATAGCCTGGGAAGTAACCCAACCCTCCGATATGTTGTTTGTGAAAGATCCTGTGTGGAAGGACATGTAGTGAGGCGCTAAGGAAGGACTAAGGTCGTGGTTTCTAGCCATGGTCACATGGAAAGTGGTTTGAAGGAAGCACCTGTGAAGAATTGAATTATGTATCAGCTAAAGGATAAAATGGAAGTGTTATATGATGGAGAATGATAAAATTGTCTTCATGAATTGAGAAGAAAAAGGACAATAACATTATTTGACAATTAATTTTGTTTATAATAATTCTAACAAAATGGTCACTTGCACACTTTGCAGAATTAGGAAGCGTAAACATATTAGTTAAGTGTAAAAATGCATATTCAAGAAATGGAATAAGGTGAGGGAGCCTACAACCATGATAAAGAGGCCAAAGGTCAAAATATATGTGTTGGTAATGCAGAGACAAAATCCAACGGACACAAGGGAAGAGGGGAGTAAGAAACATTGATACATACTGTAAGAAGCCTAAAAATAGAAGTGCAGAGTTACAAAGAAGACAATGTGAGGTTGACGAGAGAACAAAATCAGATAAATGCTCAAGTGATGCAAAGCTTAAACTAGTTATTCAATTAGTGCTAGAAGAACTCATAGACATCACTCACCTCCCCTCTCAGCAAGGAAATTTTATGCATCTGAAGATTCCATAAGCAGTCCAAAGGTGTCTCCTGTTAGGCACCAAAGAAGGAGACATGAAGTGGACAATTTTCAAGGAGAGATGAGGAAGCTTAAGCCACCATCCCTTGATGGTGAAAGAGAAAAGGAAGATGATGTTGAAGCATGGTTTCTTGGAATTAGAAGGTATTTTCAATTGCATAGATATTCATCTAACCTAGAAGCTAGAATTTCCATCTACCATCTACATGGGAAAGTTGCTATGTGGTGGGACCAACTGAAGCAAGTTGAGCACATTAATGAGAATAGGATCACTTGGAAGCAATTCAAGAAGTATTTTCAGAAGGAGTACCTCTTAGATCACTTCTATGATAAGAAAATGCAAGATTTATTTGAACTTAGGCTGGGAAGCATGACCATGGTAGAGTACGGGAATAAGTTCGTGGGGTTGCTTAAGTATGTGGGGTTTATAAAATATGATAAGGTGAAAGTACATAGGTTCTTGAGTGGACTTTCATCCTTTTATAAAGAGAAGATTCAGTATGATGAACCTAGGACCTTGACTGAGACCATCAAGAAGGCTAAATACCTGTATGAGCAAGGCCAGGGTAAATAATCCATGCAGAAGTCTTGGAAGGATAAGAAGAAGGAGAAGTCTGATCAGAGGAGGAATGGATTCAAACCTCCTTTCAATAGAAATGAGACTAATAAAAATCACTAAGACCAGTATGCTAAGGATGAATCCAATAAAGAAGAATCCTTGGGAAAAAGGGGATGACCCCCAATCCAATGTTGGGGATGGAAAGAATATCATTTGTACAAGGATTTCCCACACAGAAAGGACATAGTGAATATTGTGCACAACATCCAAGAGACTACAACAGTCGAAGACATGGGAAGGATTTATGGAGCCTTAGATGATCGACAAGCAGAGTATCAATCCAATATGATCGAGTTAGAAGGTAAGATCATAAATCATCATGTTGCTATTTTAATTGATTTGGGAGAAAGTCATTGTTACATTGATCCTAAAATAGTGGATAGATTAGATTTGGAGAAAAGTAAGCTTGGAAAATCAAGTTTGGTTTAACTAGCCACTGGAACCAAAAGGAGAATCCATGATATGGTTAGAAGTTGTTCCATAAGTCTTAATGGTGTGAATACTAGTATTGATCTAAATATCATAACATTGGGGTCTTATGATATTCTAATTGGAATGGTTTGGTTGGAAAAACATCATGTTGTCCTAGATTGTCATAACAAGACATTTACAAGTCTTGATGGAGATGGAAAACAAAGCACTACGAAAGGAGTTCCAAGACCCATCTCTATAAGAGATATTTCATCCTTACAACTAAAGAGATGTTTTAGAAAAGGATGCCAATTGTATGCATCCCATGTGGAGGAGACAAAAAAGAAAAAGGGGCCAAGCCTTGAATATTTTTTGGTACTACAAGAATTTGAAGATGTATTCCAATAAATACCAGGGTTTCCACCAAAAAGGGAGATATATTGCTCTATTGATTTAGTGCCAGGAGCTGCCTCGGTATCAAAAGCACCTTACAAAATGACTACCCCGGAATTAAAATAACTACAAATGCAGTTGGAATAATTGTTGAAGAAAGGGTACATACGCCCAAGTTTTTCACCTTGGGGAGCATCAATACTCTTTGTCAAAAAGAAGGATGGAACTTTGAGGCTGTGTATTGACTTTCGACAGATGAATAAATCCACTGTGAAGAACAAGTATCCTCTACCCAGAATTGATGACCTCTTTGATCAACTAAGAGGAGAAAATGTATTTTCCAGATAGACTTGAGATCAAGATACTATCTGGTAAGAATCAAAGAAGAAGACATCCATAAGACAGTCCTTAGAACTAGGTATGGGAATTATGAATTTGTAGTGGTGCCATTTGGACTAACCAATGCACCAATTGTCTTTATGTTCTTAATGAATGACATATTCATAAATTATTTGGATAAGTTTGTCATAGTATTCCTCGATGACATACTTTTATATTCTAAGTCTGAAGAGGAACATGAACATCACCTAATACTGGTATTGCAAGTTTTGAGAGAACATCAACTGTATTCCAAGCCAAGTAAGTGTTATTTTTACCAAGAATAGATCCATTACTTGGGACACATTATTTCATAACAAGGTACAACAGTGGACTGAGAGAAGATTGAAGCCATTAGAGGATGGCCAACACCCATGAATGTTTTAGAATTCATATCTTTTATGGGGTTAGCTGGTTACTACAGAAGATGTATAACAAGGTTCTCTAAGATTGCTCATCCCATCACTTGTTTGCAAAAGAAGGGAATTAAATTTGAATGGACATCTCAATGTGAAGAGAACTTTGATCTGTTGAAAGAATTACTAACTAGTGCGCCTATTTTAAAGATTGTTGACCCAAATGAAAGTTTTTGGTATGTACAGATGCATGTAAGGAAGGACTTGGTGGAGTCCTCACTCAAAATCGACATGTCATTGGTTATGAGTCTAGAAATCTTAAGGAACATGAGAGGAACTATGCCACACATGACTTGGAGCTTGCTACCATTGTTCACGCATTGACCATGTGGAGGCAATATATCATGGGAAATATATTTGAATTAAGAACAGAGCATAGCGATCTGAAGTATCTTTTTGAAAAACCAACTTTGAATGCCAGGAAAACAAGATGGCTGGAATTTTTAAGTGAATACGACTTTGATATCAAACATATCAAAGGAAAAGAAAATAAAGTTGTCGATGCACTTAGTAGAAGAATACATATATGCATGCTACAACTGTTAGTATGCATCAGTCATACTTGAAGAGTAGAATTTTAGATGGGGTTATTACAAATCAACATTACTTACAGGTAAAAGAAATCTTACAACAAGAAAATGTACAACATAAAATTATAGACTATGAGATAAAGGAAGATGGATTACTTATCCACAAAAATAGAATTTATGTTCTTAGTTCCGGGGAACTTAAGAATTTGGTACTAAAGGAAATGAATAATGTTCCATATGACGAAAATCTCGGATACCGGAAAACAATTACAACAGTAAGAAGCCAGTTCTTTTGGCCGAGAATAAAAAAAAGATGTTGATTATTATATCGCCAGATGTATGGAATGCCAGAGAGTGAAGGTTGAGCATAGGCACACAATGGGTTTTCTACAACCATTACCAATTCCAAATAAGAAATGGGAAGTGATAACAATTGATTTTATAACTAAATTTCCTAGGACAACAAGACAACATGATTCAATCATGATAGTGGTTGATAAATTGACAGTCTTCTCATTTTGTTCCAGTAAAAAAAACTCATACAACATCTAATATTGCATAAATTTACATGAAATATATTGCTAGGTTGCATGGGATACCTAGGACAATTGTCTCAGATAGAGACACAAAGTTTACTTCAAATTTATGGAGGGGATTGTTTAAAGGATTTGGTACAAATCTGAACTTTAGCACAAATTACCATCCATAGTCAGATGGGCAGGCAGAGAGATTCAACCGAGTAATTGAAGACATGTTGAGAATGTATGTGATGGATAACCCATCTAAGTGGGAAGATTACTTGCACTTGGTTGAGTTTGCCTATAATAATGGGTATCAAACTTCATCGAAAATGATCCCAATTGAAGCCTTGTATGGTAGGAAATGCAATACTCTAGTGAGTTGGGACAACCCAATAGATAGAGTGGTACTTGGGCCAGAATTTCTCAAGGATATGGAAGACCGAATGGTTAAGATTAAGAAGAACTTAAAGGAAGATCAGGATAGACAGAAAATTTATGCAGATACGAACATGACAGCTAGAGAATTTAAAATAGGGGAGCATGTGCTTTTAAAAGTGAAGCCCAAGAAGAGCTCTTTGAAGTTGGGTAGTTGTACAAAGATGACAACTAGATTCTGTGGTCCATTTGAGATATTGGATAGAATAGGGCCAGTTGCATACATGATTGCATTGCCTGCTTCCATGAATGTGCATAATATATTTCATGTCTAT
>JASDQU010309070.1:0-11917 GCA_032191745.1 Picea mariana
ATATTGGCTCATTACCCCTTAATTGGGGCATATTAGATTAGTAATGTTATTTTATTTATGTCGACTTTAGGCCATTAGTTGTAATTATACCTCCTAGTCTCCTATATATACCAAGGAGACATTTTCATTTTGAATCATCTTGTACTTGAACATTTAAGTGGGGTAAAAGGAGGTTACCCCCTCGAAGAGGCTCATTATCTGAAATTATCTCTTTTTCAAGGTGTTGAGTACTTTTCCTGAGGTTTTTCTATGCTATATTGATGTTTGGTTCTTAACATTTCTTGTAGATGATCTCATAATCATAGCCCAACATTTTGGTAAGCCACTTATTTTTTGCTAGGGATGACAACCTATGCTCGAGGAAATACTTGAGACTATGGTGATTGATTTAGATCTGAAAACAACACCCCAATAGATATGGTCACCAAGTGTGAACAACATGGAGAATGGCCATTGTTTCCTTTTCATATGTAGATTTTCCCAAATTGCGACCACTCAAAGCCTGGCTAGTGAAAGAAAGAGGTCGACCATATTGGGTGAGAACTGCACCAATTCCATTGCTTGAAGAATCTGATTCAACTACAAAATTTTTGTTGAAGTCAGGGACTGCTAAGACGGGGGTAGTACACATGGAATGCTTCAAATTTGGGAAGGATTTATCTACTGCAGGGGTCCATTGAAATGAATTCTACTTAAGAAGGCCCATCAATGGCCAAGCAATTTTTCCATAATGGTAGACAAATTTCATGTAATATCATTTGAAGCCAAGGAAACCCTGAAGGATTTTCAAGGTCTTAGGATGTGGCCAATCCTGAATGGATTGAATCTTGTTGTGGTCCATGCGTACTTTGTCATGGCCTACAATGTGTCCTAATTATTCAACCTCACTTTCCCCAAAAGAACACTTGGATTGTTTGAGAAACAATTGATGGTCTCGTAAAAATTGGAGTAGTTTGTCCACATGTTGAATATGTGAATCCCAAGTGCAGTTGTAAATAAGAATGTCATCAAAGAAAACCAGAAAAAACTTCTGAATGTAGGGCTTCAAAATTTTATTCATGAGACTTTTGAAGGTAGATGGAGCATTGCAAATCCCAAAAGGCATTACCAAGAACTCATAATGGCCTTCATGAGTTTTAAAAGCATTCTTCAAAATATCTACTTACTTCATCCTAATCTGGTGATAACCGGAGAGAAGATCCAATTTGGTGAAGAAATAGGCACCCTGGAGCTCATCCAATAGATCATCAATGACAGGAATGTGATACTTATCCTTAATGGTCAATTTATTAAGGGCACAAAAATCTAGACACATGTGCCAATAATGTGCTTTCTTTAGGACCATTACAACATGGGAGGAGTATGGGCTTGTACATGGGTGAATTACCCTGACTTCCAATAACTCCTGCAGTATTTTTTCTATTTCATTTTTTTTTAGCAAAGAAGTACCTGCATGGGAATACATTGGGGGGATTACTACATGGAAGGAGAGGGATGTTCTGATCATGCTCGCCCTGGAATGGGGGTAATTATGTGGGTTTCGCAAAGACCTGGTGGTTCTTGTCTAGGATGAATTGCAGGTCAAGATGGATTGTAGGGGATGAGGGATCTTGTACATGGATGGAATTAAATTGGGAAATGACCCCATGATGACCTTTCTTCAGAAGTTTCTCCATTCTGTGACACCTGATAATTTCTGGGGACCCAACATGCAAGTCGCAGAGGGTATAGGTGTGAGCCTCTTTAGTAAAGTGCATATATAACTCCTGGTAATCCATGGTAATTAGTCCCAAAGTGCACAGCCCTTCAACACCCAAGACAATATCACAACCACCCATGGAAATGGAAAACATGTGATTTTTCAGGGTATAATCTCCCATTCGGAGTTTGACATTCTCACAACTGCCCCCAAATTTCATTGTACCACCATTAGCTATGAGAATTTGAAAATTCAAAACTGGTCAAATAAAAAAAATGGCATCCTCGGCAACCCTATGATGAATAAAATTATGGGTGTTTCCACTATCAATCAACACTACTATCGGTCATTGTTCGATGTGTCCTTTAATCTTTAATGTCTAGGGAGTAGAAATACCAACAAAGGGATGGAGAGAGATGACAGGTTATTCTAGTTACACGGGAGGAGCAATGGCTTCTGAGAGGGGTGGAGTGGGTTCAGTATCCTCTAGCTCGGGGGGCTCATATGACATTCGGTATTATGACCCATGAATCTAGAAGAACTTATGTTCATGACATTTCTGTCATGGCCCATATTTTTCATCATGGTAATGACAAAGCCCTTGTTTCCTACATTATTCCATTTATGCTAGAGACACCTTTTGAACCTTCAAGGTTTGAGTGGGAGCAATGGTAGCCCCTGGACGAGGATGGTTGGGGATTGAAGAAAGAAGGGGTTGCGTATGAGGAATGGTCTCAGGTTCAATTTCTAGTTTGCACGCCTACAACCAAGTAATAGGATGATGCATGCAAACATGAGCATGAATTACCTCCTTTAAGACACTTACGAAAAATTCAAGATAGAATTCATCAGATAATCCCTTGGTTCTGATAGCCAACTATTCAAATGATGGTATGAAATCATTTATTGACCATTTTTGTTTCATCCTAGTGAGGTTCCCCAAATAATGAGATTCCATATCAAAAAATGCACAAACATCTTTGGTGAACATTTTCCAATTGAGATGTCCTAGATAGCATTTTTTATGCCACTGCCATTATTTCCAATGTTCTTGGTCTAAGTACAAAACACCTACATGGAGTTTTGTCTCATCATCTAGAATATCATGGAGGGAGAAGTAGCATTCCATTTGGGAGACCCACCCATCTAGGTCAGATCCATCAAATCTATGCATTCACTTCTATAAACTTATTCCAGGAGTTTGGAGAACCCCAAGGGGAGTGGGAATTATGAGTATTCTCTTAATGAGAGGAATGAGGGGCTTCAGAGTGATACTCCTAGTGTTTAACCTTATCAAGAAATCCAAGGTGTTGGTAAATGACTTGCAGGTGGTTCTTTATGTCATCCATGTCTTGAAAGTGTTGCTTGAGCTAGTCAAAATCCCCCAGGGTTTGCTTGATCACAAAGACATCATCAGATAATTGGGTGACCTTAGTGTCCCACTCATCGCCAATGTGAGATTGAGTGGAAGGGACCATTATGGAAGCTCAGGGAGAGTGCTACCAAAGTGATCAGCATGAGATAAGAAGTATGATGGGATAGGTGCCAAGTAAGGGTGTCGAGAAGGAGATCGGTTCCACAAAAAGGATTAAAAATGATAGGCATGACTACGATCAGGGAGAAAAGAAGAAGCCAATGGGATAGGTCACAAACAAGGGATAAGGGGATTAGGTCCAAAAAAAGGATTAAAAATGATAGGTATCACACTAATCAGAGTGAAATAGGAAACCAATGGGATAGGTCTCATGTTGCTAGGCCCCAGACTTTTTTTTTTGAACTCCTGCGGAGTTATACTCCGATCTGAATAATTTGGTAGTGTCGGAATGTCCAAATTCTTAACAGGAAGAAATATGTAGGAATTTCACAACGAGAATGCAGGAGGCCAAGTGGTGCAAAAACGGATCTTGTATGTTCTCTTTATGTGTTGTTCTTTTTCTATTTTGTGTCTTTCCCAAGGGTTACAGTTTGTTTCAGGGTTCCTATGGACAAGGGTTTTCTCTGTGCTATAAGTCTCTGATATACATGTGGGGTCAAAATTAGTACTTGACCCAATATATTAGGGCACCAATTAAGGAGGCTCGATCGTACCCTTACCCTTAGTCATACTACCTGATTACCTAGGTACTAGAGACTATCTTTCACAATGTTTTTCTCAGTGACACTATCATAGTTAGGCGGTCGATCGGTTGAGCTAGGAGGGTTCCAAGATACCTAGGTAAAGTCCATCCACAGGTCTTTTTAGATGCATTTCCACTCTACCACTCGAAGGGGTACCAACAAGGCTTACAAGGGTGGCCAATAGATGTTCTCTTAAGTACCACTTTTATTTTCTGCGTGTATGCTTCCCCAATCGTGGATTTGTGCATTGAACAACATCTCTTTATCGGTTATTGACTCCAGAACATGTTGCTAACCTGGAAAAAAACAATTCACCCACACTTCCTGCCTAGGAATTTTTTCTAATACCACTTGTGATTACCTAGAACAGTTAATAGAACAAGCAAATATACTGCACAAGTAATAAGAACATCAAATATAGAGCACAAATAGAATATTGATATCAGAGAAAACTTAGTTCACTTGCCTCTTCGAGGGGGAAACCTTCAAATGAGAATATGTCTCTTACAATAATCCTCAACAACTTACAATGGAGAGATGCATTCTTTTAATACAATTCACAACCAAAAATACCATGGACCAATACCATGTGTTGTCCATAACTACTTTATAACATTCCACTAACCAACCTCCTAACTACTTGTGGCCCTGATAATAATGAGGGTTGACCACTTATTACAATGACAACTAAATAATGACCAACTACGAGGGATTAGGGACGGATCCTAACACCTGTGGGCAGAGTTGTAGCATGGAAACTCTACCAACATGCATGTGGGCAGAGTTGTCATGCTATATGAAAATTTGTGAGAATTGTTTCAATGATTTATGTTATGTATTTGTGTTTAGTAGAAACATCCATCAATTCTACTCAAAATATCCCATTACGAAAACTTGTAAGTAACATTTTGGAAATATTGCTCAAAGTATCGTGGGAAAACTTGTAAATATTATTTGGTTATTTGTAATAACTTTGTTGAAGGACAAGGTTAGGGCAATGGTGCCGAGATAGATTTTCTCTGGATATGTGGGGTGTTCACTTCATACTAAAAGGATCTCCAAATTTTACTACCTTGTATATGTGTTTGTTGTTTTGATCTAATTTCTTATGTCTTATTTAATAACAAAATCCACACTATCAAATTGGGTTGAAATGGAATCTTATTACAGGCATAAAGGTGACCAACTAGTTGACACTTGTTGCAATTATTTTCATATTCCATGGCATCTTAGCATAGTGTCGACTACCATAGTCTAACATATAGAAACGTAAACCTAGTAGTTTCCATTCCACCATAATTCCTTCCACTCTCTTTGGCATGCACCTCCCAAAGGATGGATTATACTTTATGATCTAGAATGCATTAGTTTAAAATACTATATATGGAAAGATTATATAAGTTTCCCATGGTGAACTTGTATTTTGCATAGTAGATAACCAATCATATTCATTATTTATGGTAGTACATATTTGGTATAGAACCCAACTTGATGAACTTTGTGATTTATGTGAAATAACCTTGAATTTCTTCCACCCAAAATAGATTTAGATGTGGGAATTCATCTAGCATATCCATAGTTTCCACATCTCTGCCCACATGCATGTGGGTAGAGTTGTAGCATCTACAACTTTTCCCACCAGCCTATGGGTAGATTTTCCACATATATTCCCATAGGCCTGTGGGAAGAGTTTCCACATGAACAGATTTGTAGCATGGAAACTATTCTCATAAGCCTATCGAAAGAGTTTCCACATCTCTGCCCATAGGCCGGTGGGTACATTTGTAGAATCTACAACTCTATCCATAGACCTATGGGAAACGTTTCCATGTAGAGAACTTAGATAAATAAATTTGGAGCTATATTGAAGCATGGGTGTGCATTTCCATTAGGTCACTTTCTACTACTTTGGTCTCTCCATTTATAAGGTAGACTTTCCTTCTTTTACTCAACAACCACTTTTATGTTTGAAAATGAAAATCTAAATATGTAGATAGGCGTAAAATTATCTAAGACACCCTCAGAAACTTGAATCAATGAAATTTCAGGCGTGCAAATACCTGGGGATACATTTTAGTAAATCTTGGCGTGCATTTCTACACAAATGCATAAATTAAAATTTAAAATAAAAACAAGTGATTTTCTCAATCAAGTATTTCATTTTAGTATTTCTAGAGCATTGTACATGTTGATATGTTTGTTTTTTTATTTAATTATTATTTGGTCATATAACCTTGTATTATATGATGATTTATGCAGGACTTCGCAGTGGAAATGCAATGAACAACTAGCCTATGTTTGATGTGGTTGTACAAGCTCATGCCTCATCGAGCTCATGGAAGCAGGTAGTTAGTACTCATTTTTCCATTTTAGTTAGTGTCTTTGCACAGTTGCCAAAGGTTCATGTATATTTCAACACTTTAGGTTCAGGATTTCAAAGCCACAATAATGTAATTTGTAACTTGTAAATTACTAAAACCATACATGGGTGTGCATTTCCATTAGGTCACTTTCTATTGTTTTGGTCTCTCCATTTACAAGGTAAACTTTGCCTCTTTTACACAACAATCACTTTAATGTTTGTAAATGAAAATCTAAATATGTAGAAAGGTGTAAAATTATCTAAGACACCCTCGGAAACTTGAATCACTGAAATTGCAAGAGTGTAAATACCTAGGCGTGCTTTTTAGTGAAGCAAGGCATGCATTTATGCACAAATGCAAAAATTACATTTTAAAAGAAAAACAAGTATTTTGCTCAATTTGGTATTCCATTTTAGTCTTTCTACAATCTTGTACATATTGATATGTTTGTTTATTTATCTAATTATTATTCAGTCATATAACCTTGTATCCTATGATGATTTCTATAGGTCTTTGCAACGAAAATGAAACTAACAACTATCCTATTTGTGATGTGGTTGTACAAGATCCCACCTCATCAAGCTCATGGACACAGGTAGTTAGTACTCATTTTTCCATTTTAGATAGTGTCTATGCACAGTTGTCAAAGATTCGTGTATATTTCAACCCTTTACCAAATTCATGTTGTACTTGTGTTTTTACCTCACCTTGCTGGCTCAAAACATTAATGAAGCTATTCATTATCTGCATAGAGTTTTGTACTCTGTAGGTTTTGGCACTCATAGATGGTAAGGAATTCAATGAACCCACTGGTTTTCATTCTCACCATTTCTCCTATCTGAGTTATGATAGCCCCCAGGCTCTGCTACTTTCATACTTCCACTCTACATTCAGGCATGTTTCTGTTGCTCACATGTTGGGTATCTAGAGCTATTCCAAGTGATTTTTGTTGCATCCTTGTTACAGTTGTCATGGAACCCGTCATTCGTATAGAGTTGAACAGATTCTAGGCATTACTATCCCATGACGACGCTATTGATGACCTAAAAGATCATGGCTGGGATATATTCCTCAATAATTTCGAGGGTTATAATCTCCAGGTTGCAAAGGCTTTCGCACAAACCTTTAACGGTTTCATAGCGAAGATTGGAGACATACAATTAGAATTGACAAAGGATTTCGTGAGAAAAGCAACAAGGCTAACATCAAAGGGCGAGAGGTGGTTTAAAAATGCCAGAATAGAAGAGGTCACGTGGAGTTTGTTTATGACCTCCTGTAAAACCACTTGTTGCATAAAAGGTATTCTTATCGCTCTGTTAAAACCTAGATGGCATAGTTTATTGTTAATTCTGAAGCAATTTGTTACGTGCGAAGATTGATACAAACTAGTTTTTCTATACCATGTCCGTTTTCTTATGAATTTCGTAGGGTTCAATTTAGAAAAATTATCGCAAGTGTCCATATCCTACACATGCTTCCTTGCATTGAGCATAGGTATGTTCCTTGCACTTGGAACTAGTTTTCTTTCCTGTGACACTTGTTTCTGCCACTGTATCATAGAATTCTTTTACTCTTTTTCAATCTTTCCAATATGAAAAAGAACATAAAATAAAATAACAAAAAAAAAAGTGTGGAAATGAGTCTTCTACACCATTATTGGAAATAGTCGAGTCGCCTCTTAACAAAGCACAAAGTTTTGATTCCAGTATCAAAAATTTGGTTTTAGTATGGCCTTAGGAAACTGATCCAGTTACATAGATTTTTTTACTCCTTTGGTTGGTTATTCTTCCAGTCACTATGGAGATTTTTTCGTTACCTCCCACATCACAAAATTATATCAATATTCATTTTCAATCCATGTTGCTTAAGTCACAGATTGTGTTGTGTTTTTGTTTAGAGGAAGTTTTATCCTGTGTCATCCATTCTACAGAATCCATTGACTTTGCAAGTAATCCTTCCCCTATGTCAAATGCATCTCAAAATCAAGCGTATATTTGTCCTATACTTGTGCTGGTATGTAGGGTCCTCATTGACTTACTTCCGATGGGCTAATATCTTATCGACTACGAAACATCACTCTGAGAGTTTGTGATGCAGGAGCATCTTCAGCTTCAAGTGAGCCAGCGCGGAAGCGAAGGACAGTTGGGTAAGTGCCAGCGCAAATTTTGAAATTCCCTTAGATTGTTGCGCCATATTAAATGGGTCATTTAAGCGGAAGCGCACTTGTATAATGTAAATGGACCTTGAGCGACTCGCTCTCGTCCTTAGTAGGTAGAAGGCATTTAAAGTAGTTAATGCAGGTAGATAGAATTTAATTCTAGATTAGACTGTTTGAGAGCGCAAGAGGGAAACGGGATATAGACACCCTCATTGTGTATTGTAACATGATTATGAGCATTGTTGAGAAGAGCATAGGAGCAAGCAGAGAGCTGTGTAAGAACACCCATGTACGGATATTTGGATTAATAAAAAGAGGTTGATTCAAATTCATGGGTTTGTGTTTGTTCTCTGTGTATTGATGTTGAATGATATGCTCATGAATGTTTGCTTCTTGTTATACATTTTCTTTATATGTTGTGTATATGATTTCATGGTTAAGTTTGAAGTCTGAAAGGAATATGGAATGAGTTTCAATTGTTTCTCTATCTGAACAAGGATTCCTGCAAGGAGTGCAGTCGAATTGTCCGCAAGGAATGCATTGAAAAAAGGTTCAGATAGGGTAGCTTTTGTTCTCATTCGTTCAGAGTGCAGTTGGGCACAGGAGCCGTGCAAGGAGTGCGCAGGCCAAGGAGAGTCCCAGGGTTGCGAACCTAAGCAAAATATCGTAGGATTGCTGCTGCAAGCATGCGCAGAAGTTGAAGGATTCAACATTTGAAAGTATCTAAAGGTTGTCGCAAGGAGTACGCGTAAGAATCTTCTTTAAACCTCAGAGTTGTGAGAAAGCTTAGGAGGGATAAGGCCTTCTAATCCATTTAAGTATAGTGCAGAGAAGTTGCGACTGGAAGTATTAAGAAAGGAGTCGTAAGTTTGCGCATGGTAGAGAAGTTGGGGAGGAATACTCAGATCATTCAGAGAAATTATTAAAGGGAAGAGATCAACGGTAAAGAATCCGTAGGAAGGATTAGCGAAATCCCGCCAGCCATCAGATCTGCCAGAGAAGCGAGGAGGTTATGGCTACGTCTAGAGTTCAAGCTCAGGAGGTTGTGGGCCGTCGGATCTTCACATAGATATCTGTCAGTCGTTGGATTGACCAGGAGTTGCACAAAGTTTAAGCTTCGTGAATGGGAGGAGGAAAGTTCCGACGAGAGGCAAGGCCATCGAAATTTCAGCATTCATGAAATCGGGAGTCACGAGGACGAGTGATCGGGAATTTTCATAGTGAAAATCCCAGAATCAATTTGAGCCTTCCATCTTGCAGAGACAGGTGGCGATAATCGAGCGTCCGTTGGCATTTCCGCGACCGGGGCTTTAAGTTGTCAAAGAAATTGTGTCATCGGGGCATCGAAAGTCTCGAAATCACGAGGTTGAATCAGGGCCACCCATCTTGAGGGGACGTGTGGCGAAGATCTAGGATCTCGAGAAAAGTCCCGAAAGGAAGACTCCATCGGAGTTTTGGGACTCGGAAAATCAGAAGTTCTGTGAGAAAGAGATCGAAAAAATCCATGTTGGAAACCCCGTAACGATCTGAGCCGTCCATCAGTTGGGACGCGTGTCAGAAATTTGAAGAAAGTTGAAGATTGGAATTTCGTGAATCCTGGAGACAAGAGGGACTTGCAATTCAGAATCACGAAGTCTGATTTTCTGAAAAAAAAATAGAGCTCCATGTGGGACCCAGCTAACATCATCTCGTCATAACGAGGCATCGGGAATTTCCACGGTGAAAACCCGAAGCGGCGAGGACCGTCCATCCTTGAGGACGCGTGGCCAAGATCAGGGAAATTTCCTGAAAGGAAGAGTCATTAATCGGAAAGCCGAGAATCGAGAAATCGGGGATTCCGTGGACAAAGGGTTCAATACATTTCGACATTCGAAACCTCGAAACCCAATTGTTACTTTCTGTTGTAAACGGAGAAGGAGTCGGACCTAAAGGCTGTGAGGTGCCAAAAAAGATGTGTGGGCCAAATTTAAATAAAGATTTCGGGGGAGAATCGAAGGAGCCACTCCGGCTCGAGGGTGAACTTTGAACGATCCTTAAAGACCAGAAGGTCAGCGCAGAGACCTTTTGCCGAGGCAAGGGGTGGGGCTGCATCAGTTTATGGTATCAGAGCATAGAAAGGTTCTTTGCTTTCTGTAGCAGAGAAGAAGAAGAGTTCACCATGCCGCCAAGGAGAAGGGACATGCAATCACCCGATCCAGAGGATAGGGAAATGCCGAGAAGAAGAGGCAGGCAGATGGCAGACCCAATCATAGAGAGAGAGATGCATTATCTACGAGCCAGACTCGAAGACATGAAGACAACGCAAAGACGCACAGTCAATGCAGGGGATCTCAGTGATTCCGAAAGTGAAGTTGAGGCTGAACGTGAAGAAGAGGTTGCAGCTGAAGATGCATCAAACAAACGTTTGATCAGAGCTATTGCCAGAATGGGTGCAAGAGTGAAAATGGACATTCCAGTTTATGAGGGAAACCTAGATGCAGAGAAGCTTCTAGATTGGATTAGAGCTCTAGACACACACTTTGACTACTAAGATGTAGAAGAAGACAAGAAAGTCAAGCATGATGTCACAAGGTTGAAGGGACATGCAGCATTGTGGTGGGATGAACTACAAGATGACAGACGCTGCAAGGGCAAGCAGAAGATCAAAAGCTGGGACAGGATGATTGCAAAGATGAAAGCAAAATTCATCCCCAGGGATTATCAAATTACTCTATTCAGGAGAATGCAGAACCTGAGACAGAAGATGATGACAGTGAAAGAATACACTGAGGAATTCTATAAACTGAACATCAAGGCAGGTCATCGGGAGAGCGATGATGAAAAAGTTGCCAGATACATGAATGGCCTGAGATATGACATCCAGGATGAGATGAGCATGGTAACCATCCGAACGGTGGAAGATGCTTATCAGATGGCTCTGAAAGTGGAAGAGAAGCTGAACCGAAAGTAGGGTCAGAGAGGCAGAGGCAAAAGTCAAGCCAAGAGAAAATCAGTTGTCCAAGATAAAAATCAAAAGCCCAAGGAAGACTGGAAGAAACCTCAGACTCGAACAGAGAGGGGTGGAAGTTCACAGCGAGGACAGCATACTGAGCAGAGAGGAGATTATGCTGATAATAATACGTTTCCTCGTACTAGAGGTAGAGGAAGAGGAAGAGGTGGAGTGATAAAATGCTTCACATGTGGAAATAATGGGCACAAGTCTTATGAGTGTCCTGATAAAAAGAAAGAGGGTGAAGAAGCTCACATCGCCGAAGCACAGGGGTGAAACCTTGAGGTAGAAGATGCTGAAGGCGAAAGATCATTGATGATGCGAAAGGTTCTTTTGACACCAGAAAAGGAGGTGGAGAGTTCAGTCTAGAGAAATAGACTTTTTTAGACTGCTTGCAAAACCAAGGGTAGGGTATGCAAGGTCATTGTAGACAGTGGTAGCACGAATAATCTCGTTTCTACAGAGATGGTAGAGAATTTGGAGTTGGGGACGACTGATCATCCAAGCCCATACAGAGTTTCGTGGCTACAAAAGGGACACCAGGTAACTGTCACTAAACAATGTTTAGTTGAGTTTAAGATAGGAGGATA